>OX388323.1:398142-694044 GCA_947579605.1 Athripsodes cinereus
AAAAATGATGCATGCATCATACATTTACTTTATAATTGAACATGCTATATTTATGTCGCTGCCCGATGCTTGAATTAGACAGTTTGTTGAACGGCTAGTTTATTTGTTAAACGTCAGCATTAAGTTGAATGCAAAATGCAAAATTTGAAAATCCTAATGTCATAATGCCATTAAGCATTCTAATTAGACAAATTTATCATCTATTTTTGAAGGATTAACTATGTAGTAGTTTCGAGATATTTTGAATCAAACTTCAATTTTATAAAAACAAATAGTTCTTACGAACACACAAATGTAAACAATTATTTAAAACTATCGGCTTTCGAAACATTAGAGATAAATAAAGTTTTAAATTCAAAAACAAACCATGTCAACAAGATAATCATTATTATTATTAATTGCATATTTTAATTTTAAACCACTCCAGTGGGAGTCTAGTCAAAACACATTTAAGCGTTACGTTTTCGTTTCGTTTTCGTTCAAACAAGACGAGGTTGCGAGAACGCGTAAATTTTCGGAGCTACTTGTGTTTTTTAACTCCGAAAATTGACGCGTTCTCGCAACGTCGTCCGCGTTTGAACGAAAACGAAACGAAAACGTAACGCTTAAATGTGTTTTGACTAGGCCCACAGATGAATCAATCCAATCATTCCAATTCCGGAAACGAGCAGAAACCTTCTGTTCCTTCCGAGAATCAAACCCACACGACCCCTCGCTTACATGACGAGTGAGTAGAACGCTAGTCAAACTATTCGAATAGTTATTAACTAGGTAGGTATTGGTTGTACACGGAAGTTCCTTTAGGAATGCATGATACAGAGTTTCGACGCTTAAGGCTTGGCTTTAAGCTCAGGCAAAATTCCCAATTCCTTTGTATCATGCTTATCATGTCTCAGAAAATTTTGAAAGCTGTATGTATAATTCAAACTCGATATTTTACCATCAGCTGTTGATTGGAATGATTCATCTAGCATGGTTTAAAATCAAAATATGATTTAATTTCTCAGTAAGTAAATCCAGTCTCCGGCACCCGATTGTGCCAAAAATTGAAAAATACTAAATTTCAACGGGATAGCTTTGATCAGGCAGAACGTTGATCGTTTGGCGCGGCATTGTAATTCAACGAAACGACTAGGCATTCAATTGAATGCTGAGATTTAACTATCCGCCTAGTCATTCCGTTAACTAGCTAATTCATCTATCTGACGGCAACGTATTAATGAAGAAATCAGACCAGAAACCAGCAAACCACTTGACTCGAGTCTAAATGAAACCAATATTATAATTATAATATATCTAATGTAGTGTAGTTTAGTGTAGACGCTTGTGCATCATTTTATGAGGTCATCTTACATTCATACAAATATCAGCTGTTTATTGTATTTTATATATTGTACCCTCACAATACAATACAAGCATACTTCAGTTTATTTATTCATAAGATTCATTACGATTAGATTCCCGGACAGACTAAAATGAAAAATAATCTTTTTCAAATTGTTCTGGGCTGGGTGTAACATGTTCACATTCAGTGTTTGGTGGATTGTATGAATATAATATATATATATATATATATATATATATATATATATATATATATATTATATATATATATATATTTAAAGTTATATCTGGGTTTGTTATAAACCCAAATACAACCTTATACACCTTTCACACTAAGCTAAAAGCTTGTGCCGTGAAAGGGGAGTTTGCCGGCACCTGGGATCGAACCACGGACCCCTTGTTCTGAAGGCCGAGACTACCGACGAACTCATTAAATAATACCTTACATAGTATATCTTTGAAATAATATAATATTATCTCTTCTACGAAACACAGGATGTCGGTTACGAGACTTTCCTTCAATAGGCACCTGGATAATAATGATATTGCCTAACGCCCTTATCCGAACTGAAGTAGAGATTTTTTTATTATAAATCTTTCAAAATACAAGTCGTTTTATTTATTTCCTGCAAAAAAAGTTTGAAAGTCAAAAAAACAGTGCGAGTGTTTTCTATAATAAAATATGCAGAGCAATAATGATGAAAAAAATCATAAATAATAATATTATATAAATAATTGATAAGCTGTAGAGTACCCGGTAAAAAACATGCCTCTCACTCTTTTCTGTAAATTTTAAAATAGGTATTCGCCTTAATGCCTTAAAATAGGTATTTAGGTATTCGTAAAACCTGACATAATATTAATAAGACAATTAAGATTTACAATTCAGCAGTGATGCGGCAAGACACTCATCCTGAAGTCCATTGGCTACTCCACTTGTAGGAAATGCCATAACGGTTTAGATTAATTGATTTAGTATTATGATAGATTGTTACCAACTTAAAAATACTTTCATCAATGATGCAGTAGGTACCGTTTCTTTAAGTCATGCCGAATGTATTTTTGATAGCTTTAGTGATGTCAACACCGGATATTTTTTCATATTGAACACCGAAGGATAATCCAAGCAAAATACGAGTATTATTGAATAACGGATACATTACCGGTACCAAACAATGGCCCCCTTTTTTTCAGGTCTCAGGTTTCAGTGATTTAACTTCAAGGTATAAGAATTTGCAATGTTTCACAAATTTCTAAGCAATATTTTCTCGAATTCGGTTACCACACATTTGTAATTTTGCTTGCATATAAAATTTCTACCACTCTCCCCCCTCGTCACCGGATTTTCAAAATGGTAAAGGAATTTGAATTTGAATTTCACGATCTCAAAATATTTTCTCAAAATCCCGAATTCCGCTTTTCTAGTGATTTCAATTATACTGATTATTTCTATAAATATATAGTAATTTCTCAAAAGTAACAAGTATTTGCCCACTGTAATCCGATTACGGTCAAGGACCATTTTATCACACAAAATATGGCTTCTGTATCCTAGTCCCTTTTCCTACATATTCTTCTCCTTTTTTACCTCCTCTTTCCTTTCTTTAAGATTTTCTCTATGTGAAAGTTTCATGAAATTGGGTTAGTTGGAAGAAATCGCGCCTCTGCGATAAACTCGCCCTCTGTATATTGATTGTATGATTGTCTTTGTTTTAAATGTATTTTTGTGTGAATTTGCTTGTTATCAATGTACAGTAAAGAATAAATAAATAAATTACTGATAATATAGCAATTACTGACTGACGATATAACGGTTTTTATAATTAACGGGTATTTTTAAGAAAATATTTTTTTTTAATCGGTATACCGATAATAAAAGAAACGGGTATATAATAACGGATATGTACCTTATTGACATCACTAATATCGTATTTAAGGATAATTCAGTGCGTACAATAATAATTAATTAATGATAGCAAATACATAGGTACTTGTACGAACTAAAAATAATATAAATGATAAAATAAAGAAAGACATTGAACTCGATTTAACAACATCAAGATACAGGATCTAACTTATTAAGATACAGAGAGATATAATATTATAAGAGTAGATAGAGAAATGTGGGGCTTATTTAATTAAATTAATTGTCGGAATTAATGAATCGATTTTTTTAACGCGACGGCAGAATTGCCATCCACACTTCTCAGCATTATACATTCATATAATGATCAGTCATATGGTCATATAAAAACTTGACAGTCTAATGGCGGGGAAAATTCACCTCTCTCTCTCTGATATCAATCCTGGGATTGGTTTGCAGCAATTATCTCTTTAATTCTTCTCCTCCACTCCTCCCTGTCTTGTGCGGTTCTTTTGAATTCTGCATATGATGAGCAGCGCATGTCTACCAACAGGTCCTCCAGGTACTCTCGGTGTGGGCGTCCCCTAGAGTTTGTCCCCTCGGTCATACCCTCCATTACGGCATGCAAGAGGCCTTCTTGTCGTATTACATGGCCGATCCACCTTGCACGCCTTTCTGACAAAATCTTGAGCAGGTGCCTTCCTCCTTCGATTCTTTGAAGAACTTCTTCGTTTGTGATGTGGTCTCTCCAGGAAATTCCTAATAGTCTTCTATAGGTCCACATCTCAAACGCCTCTAGTCTTCGTTTATCTCTTTCAGAAATTCACCTATCCAGATATATACAGAATATCAAAGGATTAGGTTCAAATTGCGGGTTCAAATTAATTAATTTTATAAAAGGACATCGAAGAGAGAAGTAGTATAAAAGATTCCCACGACGGCAGTTTTGGCCGGCCGGTCCTTCACTCTTCAGGCCTCCCCAATGGCCCGCCCGTGAGGACAATTTTGGTTTGAATGTGCGGATAAGTAGGAGTTAACGACTCTTGAGATATCCGGGTGTGAGGTGGGTCTCTCTCCAATTATGTATGTATTTTCTTGTCCTATTTCTAAATATAATATTATTACAATACTCAGTGGCGGTCTTAACTTTTACAAGACCGTGGGCGAATCAATTTGCGCAGGGCCCCTGACTGCAACTTAGTATAGGATTTTCAGTCTGTTTTTTTTTTTCAATATTTTTGAATTTAATTTTAGATTTTTCAAATTATCAGTTCGGTACAATTGGGAAAATTCATGATCTCTTAATGTTTTGAAATTCGAATGTTTATTTATTTAAATCATTTAACACTTTTCATTCAAACACATATTATTATTATTTTTTTTTTAAAAAAAAGATATATCTGGGTTTATGTTATAAATCCAAATACAACCTTATACACCAAGCATGTCAAACTTGCGGCCCGCGGGCCGCATGCGGCCCACAACGATAACTTTGCGGCCCACTAGCAGTACAAAACATAACGGTACCAAAAAAATACTCTTTATTAATTTTACCTTTTTTTATACTTTTCAAAATAAACCTAGTTTACAGTATAAACATTTTTTTTGTGGCCCACATAAACTTTTTATTTTTTATTTGGCCCGAGTTAGGATTTGAGTTTGACATGCCTGTTATACACCTTTCAAAGTAAGCTACTAAAAGCTTGTGTCGTGAAAGGGGAGTTTGCCGGCGCCTGGTGTCGAACCACGGACCACTTGTTCACGAGACCGAGACTCTACCAATGTTAAGAATATTTACTAATTTTTTATTTTTTTTTTATTGTTTAACCGGATTTGGGTGCAGATGACAAAACCAATCAGAAACCTTGATTGGAGAACCATGTCTACACAATGCAACATTGTGTAAAATCTAATCGGAAGAAGTGAGAAAGGTGTCCCAACGCTTACGAATTGGCTCTAGGCTGGCTCAAGTGATCACTTTCAGTGTCCATGGACAAGCCAGCCTAGAGCCAATTCGTAAGCGTCGGGACACCTTTCTCACTTCTTGCGGGTTAGATTTTACACAATGTTGCATTGTGTAGACATGGTTCTCCAATCGAGGTTTCTGATTCGAGACTCTACCTCCAGGCTACCGACGAACTTGAATATATTTTTTTACTCGACGAAGAGGAATATATTTTACAACAACAAATAATTCACTTGTGTACCTTCGAAATTGAGCAGACGGGTGAAAAAAAAACGGAGGGCCCCCAAAGCGTGGTCACCGGGCGGTTGCCAGATTCCTCAGTCGCGTCGTTGAGATCGCTACTACATTAATACTTACACCGGTTTTTAGATTATGACCAAATGATGACTTTGTTTTTCTTGAACAATAAAAATATAAATTTATTTTTAATAAAATCAGATACTAAAATAAAATAACAAACCTACTATTTTCTATTTTTTTAATATCCTATAGAAGGTTGGCGATCAAACAACTCGACGTCCTTAATCTTAGATAATATTCAGTTTAAACAGTTATTTCTATAAGTTGAGCCTTAGCAGAGAATAGGTCTCCCACTTTTTTCTGTAAGATTTCAGTGTCCTGCAAAAATCACGATTATTCTTGATGTTTGATGAGGACCATCTTAAATTTAGTAATGAACTATTTTTGAAACCCTACATACACTTGGAAGTATCCAGCATGCGGTGCCCATATTAGGTACCTATCCTAGAACAATACCTACACGTGATGATGATGATGATTCTGGATGATTTTATTTTTGACGCCGTTTAACAGTCCCTAGACCGTCTCAAGGGCGCCAATGAAGAGTTCAGTTTTTAATTTGCTTCTGAAGCTGGTGACAGTCTGATTATCTCTCAACGGTCCACGTGAAGCTGTCATTGTAGTTTATAAGACAGAATTTCGAGACTTTCGGCATATCTCTTGGTAGCTTAATATGACAAGGCAGAAGGCACAACTCGCGAAAAGGATGGGAAGGGATGGAAAAGGGACCACTAAATAAGTTGACGTTGTCTTTTCTAAGCTAAGTCTAAAAATAACATCGATAATTATATTGCAACTCATCCTGAATGTATTATTTTTTGTTGGCAGAGATTACAGTTGCCATTCGGTAAAATAAATATTATTCCAACAATTATCTTTTCGAAGAATTGCACATTCGAATAATTGTATTTCGAACAATTTTCCAGTCATCATTTTGAATGGCGTAAGAATAAAATTTATTGATTGGGTTGACGTTTATCTTGTTAAACTTCATATTTATTTATAGAAACAAACAAACTGTTTAAAGTTTTACTGTATTTATAGTAACCTGGTAATAGTAATACTACTTAGTATTAGTATCTAATAGTGACCTGGTTTCGAATTACAGTTTGACAATGACTTTGTATGTCGAAACCAGGTTACTATTATTAATAAATACAGTAAAACTTGAAACAGTTTGTTTGTTTCGACTTACAAAGTCATTGTCAGTCAGTGTGTTTGACAATGACTTTGTATGTCGAAACCAGGTTATATAAAGTCATTGTCAGTCAGTGTGTTTGACAATGACTTTGTTTTTCGAAACCAGGTTATATAAAGTCATTGTCAGTCAGAGTGTTTGACAATGACTTTGTTTGTCGAAACCAGGTTATATAAAGTCATTGTCGGTCAGTGTGTTTGACAATGACTTTGTTTGTCAAAACCAGGTTATATAAAGTCATTGTCAGTCAGTGTGTTTGACAATGACTTTGTGTGTTGAAACCATGTGACTTTTATTAATAAATACAATAAAACTTAAAATAGTTTGCTTGTTTCGACTTACAAAGTCCTTGTTAGTCAATGTGTTTGAAAATGACTTTGTAAGTCAAAACCAGGTTACAAATTGTAAATAAATACAGTGAAACTTAAAACCATTTGTTTCGACTTACAAAGTCATGGTCAGTCAGTGCGTTTGACAATGACTTTTTAAGTCGAAACCAGGTTACTATTGTAAATAAATAAATACAGTGAAACTTTAAACAGTTTGTTTCTATAAAAAAAGAACTTTATTTCAAATCAGTGTTGCCTGTAGAGTGAACAACAAGTTTCATCTGTAGACGTGTCTCTGTGCACACACATACGAGTCCCCCGTCACGTCAATACGATTTCATATTACAAGGAATATCATACAACATAATGCTAGTGACAAATAATATACAATAATCAAAATAATGTTTTTGTTGAAGAAAACAAGATTGGTCCGTTTAATAATAATTATAAAATTAGTAATTTATGGTAATGTGATATTATAACAAACTATATACATGATGATTTTAAAGTCCGAATTGATTTTTGTTGTTTATTTATTTACTTTACATCAACACACGGTGTGAGCCTTTAACATGTTAATCAACAGTATTATACTATACTACTATACCATCACGGCATATGGGGTAGCCAGCAAGACCAGCTGCTTGTAAGAAACATGCAAGCTGTCCTCAACAGTTTAATAGACAACAAACACAAGCAGACACGATAATCAAAAATCACAAGTCAGATATTATAGAGTAATTAATTAATATCAAACTGTCAAAAAATAAAATAATGCAAAACAGAAGAAGTCAATGGGAAACAAAAGGGCTACGATAAATAAATTACAAACAAACATGAATATATCAAGAAACAAAACAACAATTCTGAACAAAAAGAAAAACAAAGATAATAATTATGCTATTAGGAAAATTACAATGTCATCAGGTGACAATAAATATAGTTTTTACAAAATAATAAGCACCAATTAAATTATTACAAGATATAGGTAGAATGGAATAAAATATTAGTTATTTTTAAAAACAAAGAAGAAAGAAATAAGAAAAGTCAATAATTTTTTAAATTTTAAATAAAATTGTAAGATTTTATAATCTGCAGGGTTACTCTTGACACAATCTAAATACGATTTTCATATTTGTTTTGATCTTAATCCTACGATGCGCCAAGGAATTATAGAGTACCTACCTATACATGCAAGTATATCCAACATTTATCCATGCATTGGCAAAAGTTTGAGGTTCGTGGTCGCAAAGTAGGGAGGCAGAATATTGTTTTTTGGAGCGCCCGACAAAAAAATGGTAAATACCCCCTCTTTTCCGTACGTTTTTGAGTGTCATGTAAAAGGCAGGTGTTCGAAAAAATGAAGAGACTTTACATCTTAAATGATGTTTGCCTGCCATGTTGTGGGATGTACCGTGATGGTGTAGTAGCAGGAGGCTCGATTTTCAAAATAAATTTTAGAACACCCGCTGTGTTAAATGTATTATGTAAATAATTATAGGTAATAAATAATTCAAGTGTTTGATAAAAATCAATATTCTTATAATAATAATAAAATTATCAATTCGAACCCAATTATTGGGAAATCAGTATCTTCGTTTACATTCAAACAGTTGTTCAGTTGTGAGGTGTGCCTTGTTGTGACTGCGACGTTTTTTCCGCGCTGAGTCTCTTTTTTCTGCCGGTTTACGAGTGAGATAATAATATCCTCGATATGTTTCGTTCTCTTAATAAAGTGATAAAGATCCAGAAATGTTCTTTCTCTTCAGTACCGGAGCCTATTTTGGAGCCCAAAGTTTTGCATACTGGGGTAATCTTTCTTCTATCACATTTTATTTGTAATCGCCTTGTCGAGTCTTCGGAATTGAGTAGGTCTCCCGCTGTTTTCTAAAAATAATATAATAATATGGACAATTTGTAAAATGAGATAGTTGAGAAGGATGTGTGGTATAAGTCTGAGAGATCGTGTGCGTAACAGTGATATCCGAAAGGAATGTGGAATGAAAGTTGGTGTAGTTATTTCAACAAGCGACTTTTTTAGCCTTTTGAAAACATAAGGTTACATAAAATGAAGAAATGACACAAGAATGGCCCTCGAGATGGTCACGGATCATACTATCACGCCGCTTCCCTCGCGGGATAGGCAGAAAGGATCGAGAGCCACTTCCTTCTATCCTTGCATACATCTTTCGCTTCCGTCAGTCATACAATTCCTCATGCATGCTCTCCTCTCCCTGTTCAATGTTCTCAACACGTCATGACCGTCCTGTAGGATTTGATTTAAATGATCTTACCATTTGATCCTCGGACGTCCACGTCTTCGAGCACCATTGCTCTCAGCCAAATATATCTTCTAAGTTATTCTGTGCTCATTCATTCTTTCCACGTTATTTCATTGTGGAATTCTAATACCTAAACACCGACACAGTGAATATTCTTAAAACATCATAGATGAGGCGTAGATACTGTCGCTCATTCTATTTTTTATATATTTTATTGACACGTAGAGGATAGCCCGTAATATTATTACATGTAGCAGCTAGTCTACTGAATACCATATTTGTGGGAAATCTCGCTAAGATACCTATAGATGGAAAGAAATAAGTGTAAACAATGTTATATTTACCTAACATAATTTTCGAGTATATAATATGTATTGATATCTATTTAATTTGATAATATTACGTCAGTATATATGTACATATAATTATATATAATATACATATAATTATACCTTGTCACCTTTCATTGATTAATCAAACATTTTTTTCTCACTGTTTAGAACGGCTCGTCAACGGTGTAGGTGCACAGAAATTGCGATAGCGTGTTTTAAATTTAAATCACAAAAAAAAACATATTTTGATAATTTTAAATACCAAATTAACGAAATATTTACTAACACAATACCTAATATTTTTATTAATTTTATTATTTTCAAACAATAGTTACAAATTAAAAGTTTTTTTTGTCTACGGCGAGTTGATGCACTTAGAAATGACATTATCCTACCGAACTTCATTTTAAGGCGAGGTTTCATTTCTCCATTATGTTTTAATGTGCCCTTAGGATGAGAATTATCCTGAGCTAGCCCTTAATTTGGTTAAAGTTGCTTTTACATCCAAAAAACTTACCTAATTATTACAACAAAATTGTTGTAAAATAGATGTGAAATAATTAAGTTTTTTTAGATTTAGTAAGAGAGTGATAGATTGTCCTTCAGTGGTTTGTAATAGCCTTTAAATATAGATAATTTTATAATTCTTATCAAACTTAGATTGCTCACTTAAAATTTATAAAGATTATAAAAATATCTGAGTGTAAAAGCTAATAGGTATCACAGAATCATTTTATCCGTCCCTTACATTTTGGTGTATATTAAATAGTTGTGATATATTAAATTTTATTGGATGTTTAAGTCTCAAATTAAGGGTTAACTCAGGATAAGCGTCACAGTAAGGGCACAATGAAATATTGGCCCGTAGTTGAATAAAATCTTTGATTAATAATTAAGCTCGTGTTTCCAGATCTTCATAAACAATGAGTGGCACAAGTCCTCAACAGGTAGAACCATTGCTTCCATCAACCCAACAACAGGAGAAGTGATTGCTGAGATACAGGAGGCAGGAGTTCAAGATGTAGATAAGGCTGTGCAAGCGGCTCACGAGGCCTTCAAGTGAGTCACTGCAGGTAGATTAATTAATATTTAACCCAAATGCGCTTTACTCAAAAGTTTTGATAAATTTGATTTTATTTCCAGATTTGGCTCCCCATGGCGCCGTATGGATGCCTCAGAGAGAGGACGTCTCCTAAACAAATTTGCTGATCTCATTGAGAGAGACCATGTCTACTTGGCTGTAAGTGACCCCAGTAATTTTCTTGACATTGGTGTACCTACACACCTACACATTAATATTGTTGTGATATTAATTATTAATGGATACGCCAATGTCTGTTACATTTCTTAGAGTGATTTACTACACATAACACAACCATAATGGCCTTATTTTTTTTTATTTTTTTTTGTTACTGCGATTTAAATTACGTATTATGTGCTGTTGTGTTAATAAAAATATCTGGAACCTGTCTGGAAGAGGGTGGACAAGTGGATCAAATTATCAAGGACGGCCGTGTGATGAGTAAGAGAAATCGATTTGCAGAAGAACAGAAAGAGGTAGCCGACCTAGTGGTGTTATGGTTATTATAGTCGACTTAGATCATCGTAGTACTGGGTTCTATTCCCGGCTGGGTCGTGAAGTTTCATTCGAAATTTTAACAGCCTAGTAAAATTGAGATAGCACTGGTTGTCTGCAAGAAATTACATATACGTTAAGTCTGCCAGCTATACTGACATCTGTGTATAGAAAAGATGAAATAAAAAAGTATGTAAAGACAGATCTATATGGCGTTCCGTTCTCTCTGCCTACCCCACTTGGTATAATAATAATAATAATAAAAATCTTTATTGCACAAAAAAAAACAAACATTAATAAAATATAAGCATTGTAGAACCAGACAAATAAATTTGTGCAATGGGCGAGTTTATCGCGGAAGCGCGATATCTTCCAACTAATCCATAATTGTATGGTATACGACGTGAGGATTTAGAAAATAATACAAGAACAATCAAATGAATGACAAGAGAAAACAAAAATAACTTAACCAGGTAATTTTTAAAAACAAGTAAAACTGGTATACAAATTGGAAATCACGACTAAAATGGAAGCGTTCAAATTATCATAAATGATTAATACTAAAAATAAATAGTCAATTTTTTTAAGATGCGCCGTTTTGTGGAAAAACCACCGCAAGGACCTATTCAAGAATCATAGCACCTCCTGAACAATAGTGTCTTTAACCCTGCCTTGAACACCTCCACACTCTCCAGAGTTCGCAAATCATAGGGATTTTTTTTTCCACAGCAACAGACAGCCAAATTAGGGTTCTTGTTTGGATATATACGAGTATACCTATTTTTCCTGCAGAGATTGCCTTAGCCAAAAGCTGGTATAGCTTTTCAGATAATATTAATAAAATAAAATATGGAGAATAGAAAGAAAAAAAATTGGATAATTAGCTAATTTGTATAATACTAAAAAAATATGAATTAGTGAAGTCCCCGGCATAGTTGGCTACTACTATACGATCTCGGTATATCCCACAAGCGGGTAGCCAGCGGATTAACTGCAAGTAATAAACATGAAAATTGCCCTCTAAGTGCCAATAGAAGACATTTAAAATGGGTTGCATGCCTCATCGCTGAATTATAGACGTCATTTGTCTTACACGTGAAATTTTACGAACTTTTCTCCATGTCTTCTCTGCAGTGGCGGATACAGATGCCCCCCCCCGCCCCCCCTTGCCGTGCCTTTTGACGATGCCTTGTATATGGGTATAATCAGTTTAAATAAAATGGCATTGTCTTTTATATGGGTATATTTTTTGTGCCCCCCCCCCCTTGAGTCCGCCACTGCTCTGTAATTTTCCATTGCCTGTAAAAGGCAGGTACATGTGAAACATTCCATTTAAGACATTTATCATCTACTCTTCAGCGATGAGGTCCATCCACATTGAATATCTTTGTATTTCATTGATGATTCATACCGTCACAGGATTGCATACAAGTGGAGCCCACTCCTGACAAGCCTATGTAATAAACATGCATATCGTTTACTCCATGCCAATAAAATTAAGTCATTCAGGATGGATAACATATCACTTCATTGCTGAATTGAAATTTCTTGTGAATCTTTTTTTTGACACGGTGACCAGAAGGCGTTACTCATGAAATGATCTAAATACGACCTTAATCTTGTCTTGATCTTAGTCCTGCTGAATGTTTATTACATTCGGTTAATCTCCTGGCCATCCCAAATTTGTAAGATAGCGTGACAGTATAGTTAGATCTAATAATGTGATGTTTTTCAGAGCCTGGAGACTTTGGATAATGGCAAACCATATACACATTCTTACTTCGCTGATATACCAGCTTCTGTGGGTAGCCTTAGATACCACGCTGGCTGGGCTGATAAGTATCATGGAGTTACTGTTCCTGTAGATGGAGACTATTTGGGGATGACCAGACTGGAACCAGTAGGTCAGAATTAATGAAAAAATTAACCATCCATTTACGTAAAAATTATAGTTTAAGGGCCGAAATTATAAACGAGGAACCCAATATTCGTAAGTATGTCGACACTTTACGAACGGATGGCGATCTGTTCGTACATTCTACTAGATACTTCATTATAAAACTATTTTGACAATTCGTTAAAAAGAAATATTTTTGCCTACTGTACCCATTGTTTTCAACCGGTGGTCACATAAGATCCTGCCTGTCCCTTTTATCTACCTGCTCCCCAGTCATAAAAACTCCACCCAACAATCTCATAATTTACACAAAACAAATGAGTAAATGACAGCGGTGCTATGAGAATATATCCTAACAAAACACGTGCGTAGATTCATCTATTGTTATTTCTTTCTCTCTTCAGGCAAATAGTGAGACAGCAATGCTAGTCGTCAAAACTAATCCCTGGTCGGTAGGCCAGTTAAAGCCGATGGTAGCATTTTACTGAAATAATATCAACGGATGTTTATAATGATGAAAAACGAGTAGTTATATCAAATTTTGGACCATATTAAAATGACTTGAGCTAACGGATTTTTATAATGTTGGCCCTAAATTTGTTTAATTTAAGTAAAATGAAAACTGCTCTTGAGACGGTCGAAGTCTTGTGCAATGGCGCCAAAAAAACAAATCAACCAACATCATAGTTGAATATTGATAATTTACTGGATTTTGGATTTAATTTATTAATTTGAATTTAATTTACAAAGTGTGTCATTGTCTTACGGGGAGAACTAGCAATAAAACTTTGAAAAGCAAGGATTTCCTAAAAGTATCTTCCTCATCCAGTTGGACACATTTTAAAAAAAAAATAATTACATAATATTTCCATATTCTTCCCTTTGTACTACTTGAATTGGGGACCTACTGCGCACAGATAGTTTTTCCAGAGATTCCAGTTAGAGAAAGGTGTTGAAAATACATTTAATTTCAGGAGTTTGTGGTCAAATTATTCCATGGAACTTCCCTTTACTGATGGCAGCGTGGAAAATAGCTCCAGCTTTAGCAACCGGTAACACTGTGGTGTTAAAGCCAGCAGAACAGACTACACTCACTGCTCTATACTTGGCGGAGCTTGCCAAAGAAGCAGGATTCCCTCCTGGAGTCTTAAACGTGGTGCCAGGGTTTGGAGCTGTTGGAGAAGCAATAGTGCATCATCATCTTGTAGATAAAGTGGCATTTACTGGTATTTTTTTTTCATTGTGCTATTACTTCACTGACTCCATAACAGTTACGTAATTCGATCACGTGAATAAAATTCTCAAAAACGTCTACGTGTAACTGATCGGGGAGTAATCTATTTCTTTTTATTTTTAGGGTCTACGGAAGTAGGAAAAAAGATACAAATGAATTCTGCATCAACTGGTCTTAAGAGAGTCACACTGGAATTAGGAGGGAAATCGCCTAATATCATCTTCAAAGATGTGGATATTGATTTTGCTGTTGAACAAGCTCACCAAGCACTATTCTTCAACATGGGTCAAGTCTGTGTCGCTGGTAAGACTATCAAAAATCTTATTTTCATTTTACTAAGCGGTTCCTTAATCGTTTTCACCCAATTCAAAGGGAATAATTAATGACCTATTTGTATCATTTGACTTATTTATTTATTTATTTATACATTCTTAACAGTACATTGATTACAAACAATTACATAAAAGGTATACATTCAAATTAAATACAATCAATATATTTGGGTTAGTTGGAAGAGATCGCGCCTTTGCGATAAACTCGCCCTCTGTATATCTCTTCCAACCAACCCAAAAGTATTAACTTAAATTAAAACATATGAGAAAAAAAGTAAATATTTGAGGCAATTTGGAAAAAAAGACACAAAAGACTCACAAAGTAAACATATACTTATACAAATATACATACATACACACACATATATAAAAAAGGAAAACATCGAGAAAAAAAAAACTTTCCATAATCTCAAAAATCTTGCAAAGCCCAAATTTCGGAAAAGCGAAATCAAATTTAAAATTACAAAGAAGGTGATACGGCTTATTTCGACAGCATTTATGATTTTGGTATTTATGACTTGTACATTTTCAGGGTCTAGAACTTTTGTTGAAGATGCTATTTATGACGAATTTGTTGAGAAGAGTGCTGAGAGAGCCAAGAAGAGGGTAATTGGAAATCCATATGATCTTACAGTAGACCATGGACCACAGGTATCTACATATGTATATTTCACTAAAATCCAAATATATCTTATATTTCACAAAAAATACGAGTAGGTACATATTATATTTTTTCGTTAGTCACATTTAGAATTAAAATCTGTATCTGAGGAATAAGAGAAATGGAACACCAATAGTCACAGTTTAAATACTTTGCAGATTGATCTTGAACAACGTGACAGAATTATTGGTCTTATCAAATCAGGAAAGGAACAGGGAGCCAAAATTGTAGCGGGTGGCGAGACATGGGGTGACAAGGGTTATTATGTGCAGCCAACTGTATTTGCTGATGTCAAGGATCATATGGACATTGCCAGGGAAGAGGTAGGTACAAAACAGAAAAAAAAAATCTGATGGTCTGATATCTTTTATTTTTCTCTCTTTTGTATATGTAATCTAATAAAATATTATATTCCATGTCCTGAATCTCTTATATTATATTAACTTTTTCTTATATTTTCTGATCCTTTTAAATTTTCGGTCTTCAACAGATTTTTGGTCCAGTTCAGCAGATTCTCAAATTCTCCACCATAGATGAGGTGATTGAAAGGGCCAATGATACTGACTATGGATTAGCAGCTGCTGTGTATACCAAAAATATTGACATCTCAAATCACATGATTCAGGTAAAAAAATCATTTTGATATTTGTCATTGATTTAAATCCAGAAAAAGTACACATTTCTTTATCCTTAAAAGATAGATTTAGAATATATCTCGATGTATTTTTTTTCAGGCTCTTCGAGCAGGTACTGTTTGGGTGAACTGTTACGGTGTTGCGGCTCCGCAATTACCTTTTGGAGGTTACAAAATGTCAGGCCACGGAAGGGAGAACGGTGCTTATGGAATAAGAGCTTACACGGAAGTAAAGACTGTCATTACAAAAGTCTTGCAGAAGAATTCATAAGGAAAATAGAAATTATTAGTGTTAGTTTTACAGCAAATAGGTTAATGTATTCTGAAGTCTTCCAGCAGTACTAATATGAAGTAGAATTAAAGGGGAATAAATTTTGTAAAGATAGGATAGTTAAGAAAAATGTTTGTGGAAATTGCGAAAGATGAGAACAAATAAGTGACGAAGGAATAAGAAAACTGAAGGATATTACTGAGGATGATGTATGTACGTTAAAATGCTTAGGTGATATTATATCTGTACCTGAGAGCCATTAGGATTCAAGTGCATTTTTGTCAAAAATGCGAAAATAACACAACAGTCGCGAGTCTTGAGTTGAATTTGAAAATGTCATTTTAGTACTTAAGACTAAATGGCTCTCACTCAGGTACAGATATTTGTGTATTTACTGATGTTTATTTGGGGAAAAAAATTAACACTGTTTAAGTAAATGTTGTGGAATGACGTATCCTACTCGCAGTGGAGTCATAGGAAATAGGAAAGTAATAATGAAACTTACTCTTTGAGTGAGTTTGATTTTTCACAATGCTAAGAAGTAAGTGATTTGGCGTCATGCTTACCTGCGCCATTTATTTTGGCCATGGAACAGAACACTTGTAGTGCAAAGTGTTATGTTATTTATGTTGACTTAGTGGTAGTTCGTAGGAAGACAACAGAATGATATATTTCAATCAACTCCATTTTATTGTGCAAAAGATAATGAATAATGGCAAAAAGATAAAAATAATATCACCTATTTATTTGTTAACGGGTGTGCCACAAGGAAGTCTTTTGGGGATCAAACACTAGATTTAGGATTCGTTATGTACGCGTCAAATGTGTGTACCTAGATAATATATTATGAACGTGAAAGATGTGTAAGAGCAGGGCGCTTATTCATCTTTGTCCATCCCATATGCAATGTGATTTGGTATGTTTGTTTAAACTATAATGTAAAATATTTTAAATAAAATTTAATTTTTGTACCGCTTGTTTGTAAAAATTAATACCACATTGACTATATCTACTACTACTACTATACCATCACGGCATATCCCACAAGTGGGGTAGCCAGCAGACCAGCTGCATGTAAGAAACATGCAAGCTGTCCTCTCCGTCCCAATATAAAATCAAGACATTCAGGATGGGTGGCAAACCTAATTCCAATTTTTTACCGGGTGCTCCAAGGGACATTGACTATATCTATCATTTTTTAATTAATTTTATTTATGCACATTGGTTATAACATTAATGAGTAGCTATAAAGTGTTGACATTAATCAATCATACTATTGTAATGAAGACATACATGAAAAATAAATATAATTCATACTTAAAAGTTAAAACATAAAAAAATAAACAAATAGAACCTTGAGGTTCACACTTTATTCCGAAAGTTTTCGAGTATTTCGTGAATTGCTTCTTCTTCTTCTTCGATGGCCCTACAGCTCATATCGAGCTTTTGGCCTCCATCAGCCCTCGCCTCCAACTTCTCCTGTCTGCCGCTGCGGTTTTCCAATTTATGACTTGTATTGCAGGGATTCGTAAAACATCACTCAGGTATAAGACAATAGACATTTTTATGAAATTCAGCACTGATAAGGCATTCTGGCACCCATCCTGAATTTCTAACTAATTTATCGACTCGTAAGGAACGACTTCTAGGTATGTTCATTAATTGCAGTGTGAATTAGTGATGTAACGAATATTCGTATTCGCATTCGCGAATATTCGCACATTTTAAAGTATTCGCATTCGCATTCGTATTCGCTAAAAAATATGCGAATGTTTTGCGAATATTATTTTGGTAATAAAGTATCGGTAATTCGGTAAAAGTACCGGATACATACCCGGTACGTAAGGTACTGCAAGAAAATATTCTTTAAGAAAACCGAGGAGTTTTGAAATATTTAAAATTCTTATACCATTTTGTAAATTCGGCGACGGGGGTGTAGAAATTTTAAGGATTGAGCAACATTGTAGAAATCTAAGTAAGTTAGTATTCGCTATTCGCATTCGTATTCGCGAATGTCGGCAACAAATATTCGCATTCGCATTCGCGAATATCCAAAATCACACATTCGTTACATCACTAGTGTGAATACATTGGTTATTGACGACAAAGTTAGCCCACATGTCTGTGAGTCACCAGGTATTGGGTTCGGTTCCCGGCCAGGGCAGAATGAAGAATGACCTGGCTATATCTTAGATTAAAACAAGCTCAATTTGTGAATAGTCCATATGTGGGTAGGTATTTCACTTGTGTGAAATGCCGTGACATTATAATAGATGATAGATTGATATGGGAATGAAACATATGTGACAAGTGCGTGTCATGGTATTAATAAAATAATAGTAAATAAATTAACACTAGCTACTAATAATGACAAAATACAAAAGTCTGCGATAGTCACTTATATGCACCCCTTGTTTTATCAATAAATTATTAATTAGGGGTAGGGAATACTTCGGAAATGCAATTAAATAATAAAACAATAGAAATGTACTTATTGATTACACTAAATATATTTTTCAATTTATTATTTCTATTACTGACTCTATGGTAATATCTACGTCCTTTTTAGGACGATATGTGGCAAGTTCAATAAAATTATATAATATTTATAACAAAATAACAGCAAAGAAAAAATAAATAAATCTGCAATGTTGTAAAGAGGTACACTTCTAATAATATTATATAGACTATCAATATAATATTTTGTATCAACACTTACATACTTTTTATAAATACATCTACGAGAGACTCGAGGGAGATATGAACGTATCTATTTGAACCAATGTTCGTTTAATAAGACTAGTTGATATGAACTTATATTGGTCCCATTCCCAATTTTTTCTTTGAATTTTTAGTTTATATTAAAGATCATTATTTTCACCCTGTTGAAGATGGCGGTGAGGTACCTACGCCATTAACAACCAACATTCTACCTGATTGGAGCTAGCCCGATTGTTGAAAGTACATTTCTTTATTTAGCACTGAGATGCTAGTATAAATTAACGTTACGTTAAAACAATCCGATTAGACCTCTGCTAACCATTCAATTGAATGCTAGCGTTTAACAAGCCGTCTAGAAATTCAGTAAACTGGCTAATTTAACTATTTGGCGGTGACATTTGGACAACTATACTAATAAAGCCAATTAATGCAATATATACATGATGCATAATATATGACACTTATTGAAGCAATGAATGTTGTGTAGTTAATGCATTATCAACTTAATGCATGGAATGCGGGTATTGAACATAATATTTGATGTACCTATTCACATTAAATACACATTTATCCCTGGCTTATTACTAGCAGTAGTTAGTCTGGGAATAGTTATCCCATGTTAAGCCAAAAAGTCACTAAAAACAATTTATATCAGTATTATTATACAGATTTTTTTTATCAATAAAATAATTGTTTGATGTAAATTAAGGACAAGCTTAGGATAAGTGTCACCCTAAGCTGCTACTTCTATTAGGTACTATACCATTACGGTATATCACACAATTGGAGAAGCCAGTAGACCAGTTGCATGCAATAAATATGCAAGCTGTCTTCTACGTGCCTCCAAAAAATACATTCAGAATGGATGGCGAACCTCAACACGGAATAAAATGTCTATAATTGTGTTTGTTTCAAGTTTGTTTTTGTAAGTTATTGTACTTTAAAGGCTATTTAGCCGTATATTATGTTAATAAATAAATAAATAATTTTCGAACATCAGTGGGCCTAGTCAAAACACATTTAATTCGTTCAAACGCGGACGACGCGACGTTGCGAGAACGCGTCAATTTTCGGAGCTAAAAGACACAAGTAGCTCCGAAAATTGACTCGTTCTCGCAACGTCGTCCGCGTTTGAACGAAAACGTAACGCTTAAATGTGTTTTAACTAGACCTACAGCCTACAGCTGTCTTTTACAGGATTGAGCGCCCATTGAAATGCAAATTATGGCGAAATAAATAAAACAAGTGTTTTATTCTACTATTGATTTATTCGACGAGAGAGACGTCTTTCGTCGAATAAATCAATAGTAGAACAAAACACTTGTTTTATTTATTTCGCTATGGAATTCTACTACCTAAACACTGACACAGTGAGCCAATAATGGCCTTTATCCAGACATAACAATCGGAATAAAAATTATGCTGGTATTTTGATTATTTAGATTTGTATCATACACTTGTTTATTTGTTCATATATAATAATATTTGTTTATTCTCTCTCTCATTGGATCATATTTCCACGTTTCACATTCACCACAACAGATGCGTACAGTCATAATTTTATTATATGTAACCATAGAATTATATTACTTCGTATGTATGTAACTACATAAATGTATAGTGAACTGTGAAAACGAATGCATTGTAATGTAATACCTGATTCTGATGCATATCTAAGTAAGAACATTATTTTCATTTCAGTCCAAAGAGCAAGTGATAATATTATTTACTTATACATATATAGTGAGTTACAAGTTACAATCCATTGGATTGGTTTGCAACGAGTTTGGATTTTCTTTTCCATTCCTCCCTATTTGCAGCTAGTCTCTTTAGTACTATCTATATGTCACAGTTCATGTCCTTCTTCAGTTGGTCCATATAAGCGTTTCTTGGTCGGCCTCTAACATTTCTGCATTCGGTTCTACCCTCTGCGATGGTGATAAGCATTCTTGGGTGCCTGATGTTGTGGCCAATCCAGTTAGTTCGTTGTTGGCTGATTCTTTTAAGGAGTTGCCTTTTTTCGCCTAACCTGATTAACAACTCTTCGTTTTCGACGTGTTCTGACCAATGGATCTTCAGCATGCATCTGTAGCACCATATCTCAAAGGCTTCTAAGACATAAAAAACGGATGGATTTTATTCCTTCAAAGAATTTTAGAGAATATCCTTAAATTAAGAAACTCAGTTCCCCAGGAAGACTACCAAACGATGAAGGGATAGCTTGGCATTGTTATAGACTGGACCCCAACTACTTTTAAATCAACCGATGAATAGGTGATTATAATTTAATTTATTACATTCCCACAGGACAGCTGTGATGTCACAATGTACACATATCACACCTAAAAATTCTATCTTTATTGATCAAGGATCATTATAGTTCCCTGGAATTGTAAAGGCATTGAATTTAGTAGGTATATTATTCTCATCTGCAGATCTCTCTGAGATAATGCAAAATACACAATATAGTTGTGTTATTTTTAAAGAGGCATGTACTTATCAATAAATTACTGCATTTTATTGATTTCTACCCTCGATTTATTATTATTCAGCTAGGTCCACCCCTCTATTATTAACATTATATTATGCTGTGGACCAGGTAACAGCCAACAGATCTATTCAGATACTCAGAGATGAAGGACAGTCGTCCTTATCTCACATAAATATAGAAAATGTAGTCTTATAATAACGTAACTTGACAACATAACTGACAACACCTTAATTTGTACCTTTTTCTAAATAATTAAATTACTTTTAGACATTTCAATTGTTTTAATTAATTTAAAAACATTTGTGTGTGACGGGACAATTAAAATCTATAACATAAAAATCTGGTGGCAGCTGTGCGCGATATCTCTCTACGTTCAAGCTACTTTCAACGTGTTATCATTCTATAATCGTGTTAATAAACATCGCCGATTATCTGCAGTAATTCGCCGATTTACGTTTACGCTACTCTCTAACATCCAGCGCGACGCAAGATTGAAAGCCGTGTAGTCGAGACGGTCCAGTTGGTTTAAGCAGAGGAAGACTCACAAAAAACTGTAAATTCTACGGAGACGTCCAAGGAAGGTGCAGATACAAGTCCATCACATACAAGGAGCGTGTCATCATAGAGGCTGATTATCATCGTCATAGTCGACCGGTTCTGGGAAGTCTTTTACTTGGTAGAAGTCTACATCCACTTCAGACAAGGCAGGCGACCATGCTATGATCATCTTCTATAGGAAACGGAAGTACGTGTATGTGCCGACGCCAGGCGGAGAACTTTTCCGGAAAAGTCAGTACGCAAAGCTGAAGTTACACGACTCCATTACCTTCGATGCCATCTCTAGACCATCGCAGAAAAAGAGCAAAATTTGGGTACGTCAATTATATGTTAATTTAAATTTGTATATTACATTGTAAGATTTTGTTTCACACCTCATTAATTTCATATTTTTGTATGGGTTACATTCCCAGCTTTCTCTAAAAATATAAATTGAATTAATTTTATAATTTTAAAATATGAGTGAAATTCTCTTTTGATATAAAGTCAAGTATTTATCCCTAGTAATTTTTATTATATGGGTGAAACTCCCTCTCAATTTTAAAATAAAGTGTTACGTATTTATTTATTTTATGGGTAAGAATTCCCTGTCAATATAAAATTGAGTAATTACACCTCTGATTTATGAAAGTTGTATTGAAACTAAATTAAAACATATATTAAACCCTCATTAAAATTTTTTTTGAGTAAACGGACTCACCTGATAAAGGGAAACACGCATAAAAAATATACCCTCTTTAAAAATTTTTATGAGTAAACGGACTCTCCTGATAAAGGGAAACACGTATAAAAAATATACCCTCTTTAAAAAATTATTTGAGTAAACGGACTCTCCTGATAAAGGGAAACTCGTATAAAAATATTATTTGGGTAGAAATTCAAAATTTCAATCAATAAAAATACTTATTCTAAAAAAAAATATTATTGAAAATATACTAATTGTATTTTGAATTGTTGAAATTACTATATGGATATTTAAACCGTGTACTTCTAAAAATACTATTTTTATTTAAGGGTTACATCCCCTACTTGTGTTATTGATGGCATTTCATTCCCACTTTGTTAATTAAGTATTACAAAAGTTATTGTCGAATTTTCTTGAATCTTATATTGGTGTTGCAAATAATAATGTTAATTATAAACTTATAATAACTGCAACTATTGATTCGTGCAGATTAAATTGTTAGGGTGTATATTCCCTGTATCTACGGAATATTTAAAATATTATATTATT
Organism: Athripsodes cinereus; assembly: GCA_947579605.1. Classification (NCBI taxonomy): domain Eukaryota; kingdom Metazoa; phylum Arthropoda; class Insecta; order Trichoptera; family Leptoceridae; genus Athripsodes; species Athripsodes cinereus. The sequence goes on from OX388323.1 coordinate 421,367, forward strand.
GCTCCTACTCCAAATTCTGATTTAGAGTGTTTGGAATAAATTTGTAAAAATAATACAAACACGAATAAAAACTATACTTATAAAAACTTACGCAATTCTAATCTAAAATATCTTAATCGAGCTTACTATTGATCTTAACCATAATATTACTATATTTTTTGTAATAAAATAAGATTGAAAATTTTACTGCTAAGCTTGTGTTATTATATGAATTAAATTATTATATGAATTACTGTAGCATCGCTTAAAATCTTCTATTGTGTATTTAAAATAATGCGTTAGTTCATTACCTGCTACAATTTAAATCTTATTTAAGGGATATAAAAAATAATATTTCCTTATTTATCGTCTAATATATTAGTGAAAGTATTTATATTAATAATTTGTTGGACGAACTTCTAAAATTAAATAACTAATCTTATTGTCAAATATTAAAATCAAAATACCAACATGAGTGAAAACAATTCTTCGTACTCAGATGATTCTGAAATGATTAGTGAAGAAACTAGTCGAAAAATGTATTGTCTTTCAACATTATTTAAATGGATTGATAAATATGACGGATCGTGTCATGGTTTAAATGAATTCATAGCTAATGCAGATGCTGCATTCGAATTTGCAAATGAAGAACAATAACCTATTCTATTGTCTTATGTGAAGAAACAGATTACAGGCAAGGTCAAAACCTTAATCTCAATTAGTAAAATTCCTTCATGGAGTTGTCTGAAAAATATACTAACACTGTATATTTCACCAGTAAAATCTTTAGATGTACTTATTTTAGAAGCACAATTATTAAACCAATTACCAAACGAAAGCATAACCGAATTTACTTTTCGTTTAGAAATATTGGAAAATGAATTTTTGCGTTCAATTCGTAATGAATCCCTTGATTCAAAATTAATACCCGGGTATGATAAAAATGAAGGATATTATTTGTTTTCGTAGTTTTGTGAGTGGATTATTGCCACAGTTTAGAAATTTATTGATGATTAAAGAACCCAATTCATGTAAAGAAGCTTCAATGTTTTGCAAAAAGTATGAAAATTAAATTAAAATTCAAAATATTCATGGAAGTTCTCAGTTGGGACATAAAACTGATACTTCAATAAGTAAAAATGTAACTAAAAATAAAATAAATAATACTTCCAAATCAAATAACGTGATGTTCATGAAACGAAAGAATCGTAAATTAAATATTACGTGCAATTATTGTAAAAAATTAGGTCACACTAGAAATTATTGTTACACTTTGAGAAACAAAACAGAAAGAAAACTTGAGAATAAATTAAGAAAAAGTACCTAATTTAATCAAGAAATATGATAAAGATACTTATAATAAATAATTTTAATATACAAAAAATAACATACAAAAATTTATCAAATAAATGTGAAATACCAAAATATTAATAAAAATTATCTTTTGATAAAATTTGACCTTCAACATAATATTATTACCTTTCAAGGTGACATATTATGTAAATATATATACTTATATAAAAAAAAATCTTTTGAAGCAGATGTGCGTAAACTTAACTCTATATAATGGTTGAATATAAAAATAATAATTGTCACAAAATGTATCCCTAATCCATTGTGTTACGACTTTAATAGATACATGTCTTGTGGCGTCCCTTGTTGACAAAAGGTTAATAATTGTATAACATATAAGGTAGATAATATCAATAATATTGTCCACAAAAATAATAAAATCTACCTGAACACTGGAATAGTAAGGAATTGAGGTAATATTATTATTGGTCATCGCATTTTGCAACATCATTTTAATAAAAATAAGATTATTGTATTATTTGTAAGGGAAGGTGAATTATAATAATATTGCATAAATATTTTTCAAAAGTTAAATTGCCATCTAATAATTAAATTTTACCTTACTGATCATGTAAATGATTATAATGTTAAACAAATATTGACTTAACATAACTATAAATCGTGAAGTACACGTGTTCAAAAATTATCTACCCAATATCAAGCAACTTTAACATCTTTATGCTTGAATTTATTGTAGATCACAATTATTGTGGTCGATTTGATGTCTTGCAATGTACATCGCAAGGTAGTGCGATGGATTTGGTGAAATAAATATTGATTTATTTCACAAGGTGGCAAGACGGGACGAATAGATTGGTATACTTATTCCTGTGTAAACTGTGATTTTGGCACAGTTATGAATTGATGATTTGGTTCATCTTTTGTATTCTACTTGCAATGGTAGTTGAGTTGTTTAGAATTTTCATCATCATATAGGTACCTATATCCAATCACTGTGTTCTGACACAGTCAATTTTGTGAAAATTCACCGTTCTCATTTATATCTTATTGCGACTACCAATGCAGTTGAATCTTTTGACTTTCATTTTCTTCGTATACACAATCTTTGTACACTGTAAATTGGTACAGTGGATTTGATTCGTCCATGGAGTGATGTAGGCTGTACAGACCGATTTGTGATGTAAGCTATCGTAGAAATAGCCGATTTGTTGATGTAGGCTGTACAGACCGATTTGTGATGTTGTAGGCTATTCGAAGAATGGCTGATTTGTTATTGTAGGCTATGGAAGCCGATTTGTGATGTTGTAGGCTATTTGAAGAATGGCTGATTTGTTGTTGTAGGCTATGGAAGCCGATTTGTGAAGTTGTAGGCTATTCGAAGAATGGCTGATTCTTAATGCCTTTTGTACATTGCTTCGCAATGGATTTGTGTTTGAGTAAAGGCAATGAAGTATATACTAATGCATGCATGAAATAAAAATAATAATAATAAAAACCTTATCACCTTGAGGGAAGTGAAAGGAAAAATAATCGGAAAATGATACAATATAAAAACCTTATCACCTTGAGGGAAGTGAAAGGAAAAATTATTTAAAAAAAAATTAAATTTTCTTTTGAGGGATATTAAATTAAAAATATATACCTTAATATTTATTAATATGTAAAAATAAAATGTTTTCCAAATTGAGGGATATGGAAAACTATTTAATATAAAAAAAACCTTATCACTTTGAGGTGGGTGAAAGGAACAAATTATTTTATCTTTAATGTAGATATTATATACTTGCAAAATAAAATTATTGAATAATATTCGACATTTATAAATTTGATCATCACTTTGAGGGAAGTGAATGAAATAAATTGATTGATTTTTAATATACTTGATATTTTAATAATGAATTTGATAAATAAAATCTTCATGTCCTTGAGGAATTTGAAATGAAATAAATTAACTGATCTTTAATATACTTTGATATTGTGAACATGAATTAATGAATAAAATATTCATCACTTTGAGGCAAGTGAATGTAATGATTTAATAAATTTTTAATGTACCTACTTTGATATTTTGTAAATGAATTGATAAATAAAATCTTCATGTCCTTGAGGAATTTGAAATGAAATAAATTAACTGATCTTTAATATACTTTGATATTGTGAACATGAATTAATGAATAAAATATTCATCACTTTGAGGCAAGTGAATGTAATGATTTAATAAATTTTTAATGTACCTACTTTGATATTTTGTAAATGAATTGATAAACAAAACTTTCATCACTGAAGTGAATGAAACAAATAAATTGACTATAATGTACTTTGATATTTTGTAATGTATTTGATTTATAAAATCTTCATCACTTTGAGACAAGTGAATGAAATAAATTAATTGATCTTTAATGCACTTTGATATTTTGTTAATAATTTAATGAATAAAATCTTCATCGCTTTGAGACAAGTGAATGAAATAAATTAATTGATTTTAAATGTACTTTGATACTTTGTTAATGAATTTCATTATATTCATCACTTTGTGGGAAGTGAGTGAAAGAAGGGAATTTATATTGAATGTATTTGATTGTAATGCAAATAATTATATAAAAAAAAAAATTTAAATGTTAAAAAGATGTGTAAAGTAGTAAAGTATTCTTGAAGAAATTGTTCAAGGTAAACAAAAAAAAAACTTTCAAATAATTTTATAAGTATGGTATTTCTCACTTTGATTCGGAAGAAAATCATACTTCCTCAGATTAATTTCTGTTTCGATAAAATGCAAAACATACTAAGAAATTTCATAATTTTTATTTACTTATATTGAGGAAAATATTATAAATGTTTCATATTTTAGAATATATTATTGTAAACATATTTCACATCATTATAGCCTTATTTTAACATAGATTACTGAAACAGCAGTTATTGCTTATATTTTACATATTGACTTTTGCTGTAGCATTTGAACAGTAAAATAAATTGTAATTTTATGTACGGAAAAGTTATTGAATTTTTATAAATAATTCTAACAGTACTTAATAGAAATACCATGTACTGTGACTTCCTTCTGGGAATAGCAAGTTGACAAATTATACTTATAAATTTTAGAAAGACAATAATTACTGGATATTAAGGAATATTTAAATCAAAATTTTGGAATTGGTGAATTTTATAAGGAAATATAATGTAAAAATAATTGTACCATTGTAAATGATTTTTAAGAATGATATCTGAAGATAATGGAAATTGTAATCCATATTTGGTGACCTAAATTAGGTACTTAACTTTTAAAATTTTATTTATATCATATACTGTACTTACTCACTTTAAAAAAAATAAATAATAAAAATCATGGTTTGATTTATTTGTAGAATTAAATCAAGTTCTACTTCTTGTTATCTTGAACAAGATTATTGAAATTGAATACGAAATTGAACATTTTTATAATTAATCATGTAAAATTTGCTCCTGCAGAGAGAGATAGATAGTTGAAAGAAACAGAAACCTATAATTCTATGTAACTGTATATGTATGTGTAAATATACAGTGAATTATTAGAAATAAAATAATAATAATAAATCAAAATCAAATCAAAATTTTAAATTATTCAAGGAAATGATATTTTATATTTGCAAAATTTTAAGATTGCATCATAATTAAATTAGTGAATAACATTGCAAAAGAACTAAAATTCAATGTATAAAATACTCCTTTTGTATTATTGAAATATTATTAATAACTCATGTTATGTATATTCTGTACTTTAAATTTTCCATAATATTGCATTATTATATTTATCATAATAATTTGTTTGAATTAAATTACTTTAATATAATTTCCATGTATTTGATATGGTTGTATTGAATAATAAACTTTGAAATATTGTTTTGTAAATGAAAGAAAGATTTGAATTAAATTAATGAATATAAACCTTTAAGAATTAAAAATTCAAGCTTGTACCTAATGGTTTATATAAAAAAAAATAATGTATAATTATTGTGCTTGTAAACATTGAACATTTTTGTTGATTATCCATAGTAAGATGTTTGTTCAACATTGAATAAATGATAATTAATCTTTTAAATTACAAGTATCAAAATCTTATCTATATGATTTTCAATTTTCGCAATTATTTTATGATACATTGTTTCTTAATTTAAATTAAAGGGAATAAATATGTACTTTTCATTACTTTAACATACACAAAAAAAAAATATATTACAAGTATATTAAAAAGTGCATTCTCTCGACATCTTTTGTATTGGAATTTTTATGCATACATAAGACTTTGAATGATAAAAACTAATACACAATGATTTTTATCTTTGTATAAATATATGTGCGATATAAAACCTCTGTACTTAATATATATGCAATAATAACAACTGAATATCTTGACCAATTGTGTAATAGATTTAAAATTTATGTTTATATTTAGGATGGTTGTCCATTAATAAAGGTTTTTACCCCTCTGACAACTATCCGACTTTTTGAATTTTGTAATAAATATTCTGATTCGTTAAGTTAACCTATATATTTGTAATCCACACATAAATATTTGAGTCGGTTCGTATGTGCGTATGTCCTCAATGGACTCTGAAATAAGGAAAGACAGAAGTAAAATAATACACTCTATACGAGGTCTCATCTCCTGGGCAGGTTTAAGGCTAAAAACATTTTAAATATCTTATGTATTGATAAAGATATTACAATTTTAATGAGATTCCCATACATTCGCTTGACAAAATTGCCAAGCGAATGTATGAAAATCCAATATTTATAGTCAAACATTTTTCATTGTATTGAATTAATTTCAAAATGGATGTAACAATAAATAAAACAATACTGAAACTAAATAATTAGGGACTGTTTACATAATGAAACATTGTAATTGCTAATGACAAAAAATCCTGAATTATGTGAATAAAAATTGCATATTTTTGACATTTTGAGCTATTTTCAATGACTTCCAGCCAATGGTTGGCTGGAAGATGTTGCACTGCAACAAGCCCGCCATTTGACAGAACATTGTTTGTATTTATTATGTGTGTCTGTACAATTATGTTATTATGTTCTGTCAATAAAGTTTTATTATTATTATTATTATTATTATTATTTTCATAATGGAGGATATTATGAGACCATAGAAATCCATACTGTAGAATAAGAATAGTATTATGTAAAAAATACATAAACAATGTTAAATGATTTTTTGTATAAATAAATACAAAAGTACCTCGGTACTAGCCATAAGAACCTATTTATTTTCGCATAATATTTTTCTTTACTTTTCATGGCAAATCACTTTGAAGATTTATGTAGGTACTACAAACTAAAAATACCAATTCTAATGTGGCAATTACATAACATTTAGGTCAAAAATCACTCGCGCAAATGAGTGGATGGTCTTGAGAAGAATAGAATAGAATAACATTTAGGTACCAACAATTTTTTTCTCAGAATGACAAATTTACCCACTTTTTTTCTTATTTAAGTACGGGATGTCAAACTTTAAGTTTTTCAGCACTTTTTTCGATGTAGGTACCTACTTTCTTTTGTTTTAATTAAATATCGGCATGTGAGGTGTCAAACTTTAAGATTTTTCATTGGGAAGATGTTTGTAACACTTTTTTCATGAAGGTACCTACCAATTTTGTTGGTTAAATATGGGCATGTGGGGAGTCAAACATTAAGTATTCTCATTGGCTATAACTTTTTATTACTTTTTTCCACGTAAGCCCATACTCCATTTTAGTCCAATAAGGTTATGTCATTTTAACCCATGTATTCGCACGGTTTCTGTTTATTTAAACCCGAGCAATGCCGGGTTACAAAAGCTTGTTATTAATATAAGTATAATATTGTCTGTCTTTATTAACATTGTCTAATAAAGGTTTAATTTACCCATCTGACAATGGTCCGAACTTATTGTATTTAATTTTAAGATTTATTAAAACTTAATAAATTGTATAAGTAGTATATAATGTGAAAATTTTGTTTCAGATTATTGTCCAATAAAGGTTTTTACCCCTATGACAATAATCAAATTTTTGAAAATTGTAATTAAGATTTAACTTGCATAAAGTTTACTTCAATTTTACTTAACAATGTATTATGTAATGTATTATGTTCATTGTTAGTTTATGGTTGTCAGATTGTTTTATTTTTATTGTTTACCAACTGTAAACGGAGATATTAGTCTTATTGAATACCTACCTTAATAGTCATTAATTTGACGAAAGTACTTAAGGTTATCAGAGTACTTTCTACTAAGCTCGGGGGTGTTATAGACTGGACCCCAACTACTTTTAAATCAACCGATGAATAGGTGATTATAATTTAATTTATTACATTCCCACAGGACAGCTGTGATGTCACAATGTACACATATCACACCTAAAAATTCTATCTTTATTGATCAAGGATCATTATAGTTCCCTGGAATTGTAAAGGCATTGAATTTAGTAGGTATATTATTCTCATCTGCAGATCTCTCTGAGATAATGCAAAATACACAATATAGTTGTGTTATTTTTAAAGAGGCATGTACTTATCAATAAATTACTGCATTTTATTGATTTCTACCCTCGATTTATTATTATTCAGCTAGGTCCACCCCTCTATTATTAACATTATATTATGCTGTGGACCAGGTAACAGCCAACAGATCTATTCAGATACTCAGAGATGAAGGACAGTCGTCCTTATCTCACATAAATATAGAAAATGTAGTCTTATAATAACGTAACTTGACAACATAACTGACAACACCTTAATTTGTACCTTTTTCTAAATAATTAAATTACTTTTAGACATTTCAATTGTTTTAATTAATTTAAAAACATTTGTGTGTGACGGGACAATTAAAATCTATAACAGCATCTACCTCCCAGGAATAGGCTCCGAGAACAACAGGACACGCAGTCCTTACTAAAGCAGAAGAAGAAGAAGTTCCCTTTAAAATAAGATTGAGAATTCCCTCAATGAAGATTGTTTTCGAGATTTGAGAAAGTCAATTCTTCTATAGCGGTATATCTTCTTGAATTTGAAAAATAGTTTCTTGTTAAATTGTTTTTTTTTTAATTCTTTCAATAAGTTTCAAGTGGATTAGCCAGCAGACTAGCCACGTGCATTAAACATGCAAGCTGTCGTCTCTGCGCCAACAAAAATATAAGACATTCAGGATGGGTGGCAAACCTATTCTATTCTTCTCAAGGCCATCCACTCGTTTGCGAGTGATTTAGGCCAATATGGAACAACGATTTTTTAACAATGATAAAATATGTATTAAAAAAAACAATAATGAGTAATTTTGCAGCAAAATGAACCTTAATATAAAGACGGGGTGGTAAATAATTATGACAATACTTCATTCGATGCATGGGTGGCAAACCTCATCGCTGAATTTAAATTTTCTGTCGAAAATCGAATCGAACATTAGAAAATTTACGGAAAAGAGTGAGAAACCATTTCTTTGCCGAGTGCTCCACGAAATAATAAACAAATAATATTTATTTGAATTTGCTTATGAAAATGAGACATTATTAGTTATTTATTATTTATTTACTTATTAATTCCTTACTGTACATTGATTACAAACAATTACATAGAAAATATACATTCAAAACTAAATGCAATCAATATACAGAGGGCGAGTTTGTCGCAAAAGCGCGATCTCTTGCAAGCTACCCAAAATTTGTCATTCGGGATGAGTGGCAGTAAACATCACCGCCACGTATATTTATTATATATAATGAGTTACAATCCATTGGATTGGTCTGCAACGAGTTTGGACTTTCTTCTCCACTCCTCCCTATTCTCCATGTATGAGCCACAGCTCATGTCCCTCTTCAGTTGGTCCATATAGGCGTCTCTCGGTCGGCCTCTGCCATTTGTGCCTTCAGTCCTGCCCTCTGCGATAGCGATGAGCAGTCCTGGGTGCCTGATGTTGTGGCCAATCCAGTTAGCTCGTTGTTGGCAGATTTATTTGAGGAGTTGCCTTTTTTCGCCAACCCTGGTTAACACTTCTTCGTTTTCGACGTGTTCCGACCAACGAATCTTCAGCATGTGTCTATAGCACCACATTTCAAATGCCGCTAACCGTCCGCTTTCACTCTTGCTGATGGTCCACGTCTCGCACCCATATAGCAAAATGCTCCACACAAAGGCTTTAGTGAGATTCTTCCTCACGCTTAAATCGATATTAGGGGATTCCAATATTTTGGATTTTTTGTTAAAGGCAATTCGTGCCTGGTTTATTCTGCTCACAATTTCTGATTTGGAGCGTCCGTCCTGGTTTATTCTGCTGCCCAAGTACACGAATTCTCTTACTTGTTTGATGCCGTTATATTTATTACCAACATGCAGTTTTTCTGCTGCTGTTGGCTACGCTAATTGTGAGAGATAACCTAACGCTATAGTATAGCTGATAGTTAGACTTAAATAATACAATATTATACATGTACAAAATACAAATACATACTATGACGTCACTCGATATAATTGTCACACCCATATAACTATAAGTATGTACTTACATGATAATAATGTATTACGATTGACATGTTTTTTTGTACATCATATATTATTATATTCCTACATATATGTACTATGTATCTATATAACTGTGCAGTGTGCATATTAGCTTATTTCAAGGTCCACGTATACGTATTGTATTGTCACCATTGATATTATAAATAACTAGATGAAGTGCGTACAACAAAACTACATACACACATACCATCACACCGCTTCCCTTGTGGGGTAGGCAGAAAGGATCGAACACCACTTCCTCCTATCCTTGTGCATGCATGCTCAATGTGCTCATCAGGTGACTATCCTGTAGGATCTGGTTTAAATTATGATCTTGCCATTTGATCCTCGTACAGCACCATTCCTTTCATTCTGTCCTCGTTCATTCTTTCCACATGCCAAAACCATCGCAATACATTTATATTTACATATATTGGGTGGCAAACTCTCTTCCGCTGAATTTAATATGTAAAACGTCTATTTTTCAAACATCTGCCTTTTACAGAACACTCGAAAACTTCAGGAAATGCGTGAGATACTAATTGTTTCTAGGGTGCTCCACGGACTTTTAAATTCAGTTTACATAATAATTAACAATTTACGTATTAATAAGCCTAACAATAATTTACATAATTACATTGGAGTCACCGCAACAATCATAAATTTATACTAAATGGGAGATGAGTAAAATTCATTATTTAATTGATCACAATTTATATTATTTATAGAGTCAAATGCATTTCTAGTAGGTACTTAATATATTTATTTCAATGGTCATCACATGTGTTATATTACCACTTCATCTATTCTTGATGCCATAATATTGTCATATGTTACTTGGAGCCGAAATACGGAAATATAGAATAGTTTTGTATATGAATAACAGAATTTTATTAATATAATATATGGCTACATGCAAAACATTGTGTTTTTTTTTTTAATTACGAGATTATAATCCATAACTCAACAAGTAGAAATGTCTTATATTCGAGAAAAAGTATTTTTTGTAACCCATCGGAAACCTTGATTGGAGAACCATGTCTACACAATGTAACATTGTGTAGACATGGTTCTACAATCGAGGTTTCTGATTGGTTTTGTCATCTGCACCCAAATCCGGTTAAACAATAAAAAAATTAGTAAGTAAATATTCTAAATATTTTTTGTAATTTTGCTATATTTATATTATTGTGCTTTGAAAACAACAGAAATTGAAATATACTATAATATAATCGCACTGTTAAAGACATGTTCTGTTCAATAGAATAATTTGAAATATTTATTTATGGAATAGTAAATAGTACACTATTATACTCTCAAATAAATACAAATTCTTATAACTTGGTTCAAAATATGATTAAAAAAGGTCCTCAAATAATAATAATAATAATAATAATAATCGGACTATTTATATGTGGCGCCGTTTAATGATCCGTGACCATCTCAAGGGCGCCGTGACTTCTCCCGAACGGTAGTGTTTTAGGTATGTAATCATCGTCTCGTTCTCAGCGGGCTGCGATAAAATTGGGTAAGTTGTATCTGTATGAGATTCAAATCTATTTTTATGTAAATTTGTTTTGCAATCAATGTACAGTTAAAAATTAATAAAAAAATAAATGATTATATGTGTTTAGTACATTGTAAGTATATAATATGTGTATCGTCGCGTTAGCACCCATAATACAAGATTCAATTTTAGTTTGGGACTAGCTCGATCTGTGTGAAATGTCTAATGCATGTTATGTTATGTTATAAACATGTAAAATCAAATTATCTAACGTTTACCAGTCCGCGGAGATAAAAAGGTTTTAGATTACTGATATAGAGTACCAAGCATGTATATATGTAATACTAGCTGACCCAGCGAACTTCGTACCGCCTAACAATCTTATCCATGATTTTTTCAAAATTGAAATTTCTAAACCACAGATGTTTGATTTTGTATAATTCTCCATATTGTATTTTTTACTGAAATGAAAAATGTATGGCGTAAATAATTTTCTTCGTAATTTTTCTTCCCGCGAATTTGTAAGATGTTTTAATAGCTAATCGGCTATTCGGGTCGGAGAAGATTCCAACAAATCAGAAATCATTCAAATCGGTAAAGCCATTCTTGAGTTATAAATGGTGTAACTAACGCGACTTTCTTTTATATATATAAATAATAGATAATGTTTGTTTCAATGCACTTGATTTTCTGGTACAATGCCCGTTTTAAACAGTCATGTGGAAATAAATACTGTAAATTATAGATCTACAACTTAAATACCTACATACTAATAATAAAACATAACATGTAATGATTTGAAAACAATTTAAACAATCACGGAAGTTTTGGGGTAGCCAGCAAAGCAGATAGTTATATAGTATTACAATTAAGTAAGACATAACTTAGTATAATAATTCATTTAGGTACACATAATGGGAATGTCACAATAAAAAAATTATACTGGTTTTTAACTCTATGTTTCTATATTTATAAACTATCACGTCATATTCCATAATAAGTAGTGTAGCCAGTGGATTTAGTGTTAATATTAGAGATGAAACGGATATCCGGTAACTATCCGGTATCCGGCCTATCCGGCCTAAATTTGCTATCCGGCCGGATACCGGATAGTACCTCAATATCCGGCCGGATACCAGATATTCAAAAACTACGACAATTTCCTATAATAAAATGCAATACATTAATCTTTGTGAGGTAAATATCAATAAAATGGCTTATAATTATGAGATCTTTTATTTAAAGTTGGAAAATTTACAATTACACAATATACAGCTCTTGTTCTTCTTCTTATCAAAGAAAATATTTTGAATTAATAGTCAACAACTTAATACTCAAAATTAACAAGTGGTAAATTATGTCACGAAATGCAACGAGACGGTCCGAATATCCGGCCGCCGAATATCCGGCCATCCGGCCTCGCAGCTCGCCGGATATCCGGTATCCGGTATCCGGCCAAACAACTATCCGTTTCATCTCTAGTTAATATAGTAAAAAATTATACTGGTTTTTAACTCTATGTTTCTATATTTATAAACTATCACGTCATATTCCATAATAAGTAGTGTAGCCAGTGGATTTAGTGTTAATATAGTAAAAAAAAACATATGGATAATGTTTTCCGTTTAATAAAAACAAGAGATTCATGACAGATGGTAGGTATAGTTTTCCAATTCAAGTTTTTAAGATTTTTTGTATTCTAAAAATATCTTGTAATACAAGAAATTAGACATCTTCAATTCAGCAATGGTGAGGTATGCCATCCATTCTGAATGACTTAATTTTATTAACAAGGAGGAGACATAACCAAAATCCAGTTATTCTTCTAGTTACCCCTCTTGTGGCGTGTCGATAGATATACAGTGGTACCTTGACATACGAGTGCCCCAACATACGAGTTTTTGAGATACGAGACGTCGAGCGAGCGATTTTTTGCTTTGAATTACGAGCAAAATTTGAGATACGAGCTATTTATTGACAATTGTCTAACTCATTTCCGAAACATTCTGAAAGGGAGGAAGAAACAAATCTCCTTGGATATGTTTTTTTTTTACAGCCTACAGGTGAATGTGAGAAAATCGTGGCGAAAAAGGCAAAGACCAGTGAAGTGAAAAACAGTGACGAAAATTAAGCGAAAGTAAAACTTTATAAATCTAGTTTATTTCTTTACATTCTCTTTTATTATGTTTTTGTACAATATTTTGTGATTTATAAATACATTTTTCTTATTCAAAAAACATGTAACAAAAAATAACTGCGAGAGAGAGAGAGAGAATTTACTAATTTGTCATAATATTCAATATTCCTAAACTTTCGATTGGGAGATACAAGGTCCGTATCCCACTGCCAACCTACCTTACCATTATATATTTTAAAATAAGACAGACTTTAAAAAAATAAAAAATCTTATTAGAAAACATCTAGTATGATTCTAAAAGATTTTACTAACGATTCGTTTGGTATTTGGTCTTCCCTGTTTGACCTGCAAAGGGTGTGCCATAATACGTAGAAATATTTATTTATTTTATTTTATTTTATTCTTCACTGTACATTGTTTACAATAATACAAATTTACATAGAAAATATCATTTATACAATTCAATGCACAGAGGGCGAGTTTATCGCTAAAATGCGATGTCTTCCAACTAACCCGGTTATTAAAATCAAAAAACGAAACAGACATAAATGTACATATCTACAGTAATATTATAAAATATAAAAAAAAACAAAGACATAACATAAAGCAAACAAATGAAAATGGCACATGCAGGCAACAATGCATTCATGGACACGTAATAATAAGAAAAAGTATAACATACATATATTGCAGCGTGCACATGCATAGGGGAAATATATATTATCTGTAAACAAATACGTCGTAATTCTACGCACTAAAAATAAATTGTGTGTTTATTATTAAAAACATTTTTTTGCAAATTCTCTAACAATCAGAAAAGTTCAAAACAACAATACAAACACAATGCAGAAATAATCAAAACTAATAAATTATTTGTTGTTTACATTTAAAAACTTGTGTAAATACTAGTTATAACTAAATATATAAAAGAATTTAGAATTTATTTAAATTCAAATTCCAATATTTTTTAGATTTCGCGGGTTTTATATTATTCCGATGTAAACCGAATCTAGTCCGAAGTCCCCTCACCGACCTCGGCCTTCATTTCGAATGTTCTTTGAAAATTGAACAGCTGTTTCAGAAGTTGTCAAGTATTGTTTTTTTTTTTTTTTTTTTTACCATCACGGCACATCCCACAAGTGGGGTAGCCAGCAGATCAGCTGCATGTAAGAAACATGCAAACTGTCCTCTCGGTGCCATATAAAATCGAGACATTCAGGATGGGTGGCAAACCTCATCGCTGAATTTAAGATGTAAAATGTCTCAATTTTTTCGAACACCTGCCTTTTACAGGACACTCGAAAACTTACGGAGAAGAGTGGGAGACCAATTCTTTACCGGGTGCTCCACAAAATTTTTCTATTCATATCTTCGCAGCATCTCCTACCAGTGCACCACTCAAATAGTCAGTGGACTAATTATCGAATGTAATAAGCACATAAGAAGTCCTCTCCGTGTCAATAAAAAAAGAGGTAGGTATTTTTGGTGAGTTGCTACCTCATCATTGTTGAATTGATGATGTAATTTATTTATTGTCTTGCATTTTTGCTGATTATGCACATCATGGCTCCAATTTTAGGACCTTTTAATGGTGAATTTTCTAGAATCGAAGAGAATCTCGTTTTGTTTCTGTATGTATCAAAATTTATAAGTGTTCGGTATAAGGCAGTAATACAACAACTACTACTACTCACAAGTGTGGGAGTCAGCAGACTAATTGGATGTAATAAATATGCATCCACATGCATGTAATGTCCTAGAATTGAATTTTACAGTGTCCTTGAGGTGCTTTGGCACGTAAACGACACTTTAATGTCCACCAATAATAATATTAATAATGCAAGATTTTCTAGTTATTCTTTCCCCGCCAATAAACATAGCTGCTACATATTTGTCACTATATTTTTTTTTATTCTCGTTCTAGTTAACTTTTGCCCTGAAGATACCGCGAGGTAAAAGCGTTTGGCAAAAAGTATATGAGTATTCCAAAATTCATTGTTTAAATAAATAATTATCATAGAGAAAATTATAACAATGTTGTTACATATACTTTTATATAGGTATATCAACATTTAAAGTTT
This sequence comes from Athripsodes cinereus, assembly GCA_947579605.1. Taxonomy (NCBI): domain Eukaryota; kingdom Metazoa; phylum Arthropoda; class Insecta; order Trichoptera; family Leptoceridae; genus Athripsodes; species Athripsodes cinereus. The sequence goes on from OX388323.1 coordinate 436,911, forward strand.
TGATACACTTTTTATTTATGTATTGATTGACTACCTCTGGAATAAGATAAATTTTAGAACGCGCAAGCGCATTATTTACAGCTCACTCTTCACTCCTCACACACATCACTTCCTCCTTCTCTGTCAATAATAGTGAGCCGCGTGTTCCTATTATTTGCGTGTATTGTGTCAGACTAGATCGTGGGGTTGGCTGAAGTAATTATTAAAAATATAATAAAACGTATTGGGTTTTTATGAAATTACTTTAGCATCGCCGGCCGATAGTTGTCTGAAAGTTGTGGAAAAAACAATAGTGTAAATTGATAATTATTGTGTGTTAAAAAATCAATCAAAATGTTGAGATCTTTGCGACAAATTTTCAAAGTGCAGAAGGCATCTTATTCGTCTTTGCCGGCTCCGCAAACGAATCCAGAAATTTTATATACAGGGGTAAGTTCTGATCCCTTTTTTCACGTTGTTTACATTATTATACACTTGGAGTTTTGGAATAAAACAAAGTATATTTATTATTTTTCTACAAAATTTCTTTTATGTAATAGTCAAACTTTACTTTTAACTATTCAAATATTGATGATTTCTGAATATTGGGTTAAAAACGCGGTTCTAAAAAGCAGTATTGTGCCTGAAATATCAGTATTAGCATTTAATTAAATATTATTTTCTCTTGATAAAACATTGTTAGATAATAAACTAGTACATATTATTTAGGTAGGCACCTATATTTTTTGTTACAATAAACACATATTTAAGTATTAGTCTATGTAAAAAGTTTTTATTAGGTATTATTAATAGCTTTTGGTTAGTTGGGGGAAATCTATTTTACTTATTTCTAGAGCTGTAATTTCAGGAGCTAATAACGTCCGTTAAAAATATTAAATAGTAACTCTTACGTTAATCTTTTTTTGTTAACTGTTAGGTTAACATTCGTATCAGAATATTTCATTCATACCATAACAGCATTTCCCACAAGCGGGGTAACCAGCGGACCAATTACATCTTTGAAAACGGGCAAGTCGTCCTCTCTGCGGCAATACATAAGCTTAGGTTGAATTTCTTGGGGAGGGGATTCTGTGTTTACCGATATTATGGTATTAACCTTAAGCGGGTAGCCAGTGGTTTATTAACTATAACTGCATGCAGCATGTTGACATTATTTATGATATTTACTGATACTGTTTCAATTTGTATTATTGTAAACAATGTACAGTGAAGAATAAAAGAAATAAATAGAGATATTATTTATTGCACACATTTTTTATTGAATGTGGAACTGGAAAACTTGCAGTAAACAGTGGTTGGTACATTTTCTTCAAGAAAACTTTTTTGATCTATGTTTTGTGTAATATTGCATTGTTGTCTATGATGACTGTTTGTTCTAAAGGAAGATAATATTTATAAATAAATCAAATCGTTTGAAGGATGTTATGACGGAATTTTATTAAGTTTAGGTGAATTTAGGATCGAAATTTCGATTATTTTGAATTATTTTTATGTACATATTATGTAGTAAGTATTTTATCTGGAGAATAACAATCCGGTGTAATTAATGACATTTCACATTCGAGTTTGTATAGCGATAAGGAATATTATAATATCTAATCATCATTTCGGAGGTTAGGGCAGTAACGCCAGTAACCAGCCTCCTCCATTCAGAGTGTCTCTGCACTGACAATTTTTTTTTCTTTTTAAAAAGATGTATCTGGGTTTTTGTTATAAACCCAAATACAACCTTATACACCTTTCACAGTAAGCTAAAAGCTTGTGTCGTGAAAGGGAAGTTTGCCGGCACCTGGGATCGAACCGCGGACCCCTTGTTCAATTGATAGTCACATCTTCCCACGACATTCCTAACATTCCGATGTTGTTGTCATTGGAATGAGGCTATAGAAATAAAGTTATATTATTTTATTTGTATAGGCATTCATATTATATATGTTTATATCATATTTATTTAGCTATGTATAGGTATATGTAACTAGTTTGTGCGATAACAGAGTTTTTTTTATATATTTATATTAAACAAGTGTTTACTTATCATAATCATTTCATAGGTAACATTTATAAAAAAATAATATACCTACCTACTAAATACAATCTATGAACGGTTATTTTGTGCAATAACTTGTCAAGCCACAAAATAGAATAAAACATTTACACTTTTTTATTATCACAGAATTAGCTGTTATTATTAGTGCATATCCTACAAGTGGGATATTAAGCAGACCAGACTGAGGCCTGAGTCAACAACACACTTTCGTCTCACGTTCCCGCTCCGTTATGTGGTGTTCTCACTTTGGCGAATATCGCTAGGGCACCAAAATATCGCCAGCCATTTGAACCGTGTGAACAAAATGACAGCTAGTCTGAAACGATAAAAACCAGTAGAAACGATATCGTCTCGAGTTGACCACCTTCCAACTTTCTCGGGCGATCGAACGATTTGCACATGCGCAGATATGCGCGGCGTTTGTGTCTATGGTAAAAGCTTTATAACCTATAAATTTTATAATGTTTCCCGCTTCGTGACAGCTGTTATCTTTTTTGATGGTTTGTGGCGTTTGTTTCCTTAATTAAAAGGCGCCTTATAACCTCTACTATAACATTTTCGACTAAAAATAAACACTTCGCGATCTCCATATCGACGCCATTTTGAAAACAGTGTCAAAATCAAAGCGCATCTGACAGATCGTTTCTATATCGGTGGACTTGTGTGAACAGGTGTGACGATCAATGGGCGTACGGCGAATTTTGTTTTTTCGCCTGGCGTTATATTTTGAAATTCGGCTGGCGATATTCGCCAAATGTGAACACCCCATTAGCGTTCGGGTGCAGACGATGTTGCAAGCAAGTGTCAATTTCGTTGCTAAGATACACAATAGTTACGAAAATTAACACTTTGGCGCAGTATTATATATTTATATTAAACAAGTGTTTACTTATCATAATCATTTCATAGGTAACATTTATAAAAAAATAAAAAAATAATATACCTACCTACTAAATACAATCTATGAACGGTTATTTTGTGCAATAACTTGTCAAGCCACAAAATAGAATAAAACATTTACACTTTTTTATTATCACAGAATTAGCTGTTATTATTAGTGCATATCCTACAAGTGGGATATTAAGCAGACCAGAGGCCTGAGTCAACAACACACTATCGCGTCACGTTCCCGCTCCGCTAGCGTTCGGGTGCAGACGATGTTGCAAGCAAGTGTCAATTTCGTTGCTAAGATACACAATAGTTACGAAAATTAACACTTTGGCGCACCATCGTCTGCACCCGAACGCTAGCGGAGCGGGAACGTGACGCGTTAGTGTGTTGTTGACTCAGGCCTCTGAGGTGTTATTTTTCATTTTTGAATTTGTTTAATTATTTTTATACGAAAATACGTCAAACTACATACAACATGTCTGAGAGTGTTGACATGGCAGTGAAAGCATAGGATGAACAAATGTGAACAGACGTGTTCACTTTCGATGAACAGGTTTGACCCTGACACTCTGGATGATCATCCAAAGTGAAGCAATGTGAATGCTAATTTAGCAACGAAATTTACATTAGCTTGCAACATCGTCTGCACCCGAACGCTAACGGAGCGGGAACGTGAGACGAAAGTGTGTTGTCTATATACCTATCTATACCCTCACGCCGTGTCCCAAGCGGGGTAGGCAGAGAGAACGGAACGCCAAACAGATCTATCTCTACACACTTCCTTCGCTTCCTCCACATTCATACAGTTTCTCATACACGCACGTCGGTTCCTCTTACTCAACACGCGGCCGTCCTTGGGAATTTGATCCACGTGATCAAGCCACGTGGTTCTCGGACGCCCGCGTTTCCTCACACCCTTTCTTTCAGATAAGTATATCCTCTTTGTCATTCTTACCTCGTTCATTCGTTCAACATGCCCAAACCACCGTAGTTTATTCACGCGCATTCTGTCCACAACAGTCTTCTTGCATCCGCTCATTCTTCTAATATCCTCATTCTTCACTCTATCACGCAGCGTTTTACCAACCATTCTTCTCAACGATCGATCTCTACTGCATTTATTACACTTTCGTCCTTCTTCAACCACGTCCATGTCTCGCTTGCATACGTAAGTGACGGTACCAGAATGGTATTGTGCACCAGCATTTTAGCCATGTTCGACACAGACCAGCTGCATGTATGTAATAAACATGCAAGCCGTCCTCCCTGTGCCAACAAAAAAATTAAGACATTCAGGATGCGTGGCAAACCTCGTCATTGAAATTAAAATGTAAAATGTCTTGTTAATACCAACTTTTTGCAAGACACTTGAAAACTTATACGGAAAAGAGTGGAAGACCAATTCTTTGCGGGGTGCTCCACGGTTACAGACTTCCACTGTTTATAATAATATTATGAAAACTTGTTTTGTAAACAATTTTAATTTTGATATAACAAAGAGTAGGTAGGTACCTAAATATAATTCGTCTGTCAGCTATTTAGTATTTTTTAAGTAAAAAACTAATATTGGTAATGAATATTATTGTTTTTTTATTTTATGAAATCAAAATGTTCGCAAAGGTCAACAAGTTTTGAGAGTTTTTCTGCCAAACTTGTTGAAAATTGAATATTTTACCCTTTTTTCTAAAGAGCGTTTTTTAAGTGTCATTATTCAAAATAATGTAAAAATTGAGCACAGCTGATTGTGTTTTGAATTTAGAATACCACAAAAATGTGAAAATTGCATTGCATCTATCTTTACATTCTTTTGCTGAGTCTATTGTATAATTACATAATTATTATGATAAATAAATAGGTAGCCATTAATAACAAATAAAAATATGGTAGGTTATTTTGAATTTTACTAGTAACTTTATTACAATGGCCTAGATTTCGACATGTGACGTAGTTTTAAAATAAAATATTTTTACGTTTACTGATATAGTAGGTTAGGATAGGTTAGGCTCGGTCTGGTGTTCTTTTATGCTTACAGCACATTTATCGACAGTTATTTTTATTAATAACAAATACAAATATCATAATTGTGATTGTTACTAGTAACTTTATTATAGTGACCTAGGTTTTTCAAACTAAACTTATTACAAATAGTGTGGCTCTCTATTTAATCTAATATATAAATTCTCGTGTCACGGTGTTTGTTATCATACTCCTCCGAAACGGCTGGACCGATTTTGATGAAATTTTGTGTGCCTATCGGGTAGGTCTGAGAATCGGCCTACATATATTTTTCATACCCCTAATAGTTAAAGGTGTTCCACCCCAATTTTTTTATTATTTTCACTCATTTTTTTTATGGTGAGGCTGTAAAAAATACATACAGTCCTAAATTTGCACCGTCAACCCCTATTTTTTAATAGCGATATTAGTAATTCCATCATTTTCAAATCCAGTTGATATATAATGTATATGGAAAATAAACAATGTATATGTCAAAACAACGTTTGCCGGGTCAGCTATATAAAGGAGTTTACCAAAGTAAATACCGATAAAATACTTAAAATGCAAATTAATGCATATATAAAATTGTTAATTAGATACAGGATTAATAACCTTAATAATACGATTCAAAGATTGTAAAGCGATGTTTTGTTAGAAGTTACATCTATTTTAATTGAGGAACATTAAACAGATATTTATCGTTTTATTTAAAAACTCATTATCTCTAAATAATAAAGATAAACAGATAGATTGAAAAATTAATTAAAAATATCAATAAATATTGTAATATTAAATACTATATTATATAGGTATGATAATTATCTTTATTGAATAGGTACCTACTTGATAACGGCTATCATTTAAACGATCAGCATAATATTGAAGTTATGTTCAGCAGAAAAATGTATTGTGCCGACAAATATAATATCATGTTTATATCCTACTTATTCCCAGCGAGAATATTAGATTTCTATTGCAAATAATATGATATTGAAAAACTCTAAATTTAATCGACCGGCAAAATAATCATTTGTCCGACAAAATGTTTATTTGTCCAGCAAAAAAAAATAAATGACCGGCAATCCGTGAGCTAATTTTAATTAAACTTGTGTAAGCTAAAGTCTTGTTCAAATAAGAAATCTTTGTATATGTAGCATCTTTGTATGTGATTTTATAATTATGTAGCATCTGAATGAACGACACCAGCGTTTTTCGACATTTCAGTTAGATATTTCGTTGATAAAGCAAAGCGGAAACTGGGATTATTTTCGTAGTCATCATTAATTTGGTAAGAAATCTCAAAAACTTAAACAAGTTAGTTTGTAAAACAAGTGTTGCGCTTATTTTTTATTTACTGCCGATGAAAACATTGTTTGCTGTGCAAATGACTAAAATGCTGATTTTTCTTGCCGAACGAATGGATTAATAGCCGAACAAATAATTAGTTCCCCTTGATAACATAATTGGGTGGATTAATTTTATTTTATATCTATTTATTCTATCTATCTATACCAGGGATGCACAGACTTATAGGGAAAAGGGGTTGTTAGGGGCCACTCGGGAAGATTATGAGCCAAGGATGGGCCGCTATAAGAAAATTAAGACTTTTCACGTTTTTTCGATGTTTCTCAGCTACTAAAATACGTATGCCTCTCATGGTATGTTCATAAAAAAAATATATAATATAGGTCAATATTTTATCTACCTAATCATTGAGAAGGCGTTTTGGTAATTAATACCAGTTTTTCAGAAAAAAATATAGAAAATAAGCTTAATTAATATTTATACGCATCAGATCTCAAATTCTCTTTGTCGCAGAGATTAATTTTTTCTTTGAGTAATTCCGTAGATAAATATCTAACGTATCATTGACAAGGTTCCTTAAAGTTAAGCATTGTTCTTATATAAATATCCAAAAATGTGTATTTAAAATAAAATTCCGCCCACCCAAATTTCCAACAAATTCACTAAAGTTTTAATTTTAACAAATGCTCAAAACACTAAAATTTTCTCAAACAGGAAAATAGATATTCAGAATGGTATGATATGCTTCATTTGGTAATATTTTTACTCTGTAAATCTGAACTATATATTATTGGTATGACTTGCAGTATAGATTAGGAGACCTATTGTTTTCCGGAAACGTCATTTCTTAACACTAACTATACTCTGATAAAATATTAGGTACACACGTAGTGACGTACCATCAACACAGTGCATTTATTTTGTTATCAGTTAAGAGATATAGAGAGAGAGAGAGCTAGTGCAATGGCATTATATTGACTAAGCTAACTCTACAATGAACTCATATCTACATTACAAATAAATACAAACAAGTACATTATAAATGCCTTCACTGTGTACCCTGTCAGGTTCCCTTGACGTTGGCAATCTCCATGCGGCGAAAGCTTCGCAGTTCTCGTTGTTTCAGTTCAATAATATAATATTATCAAAACACACACGACCGGTGTACCTAGTGTCGAGGGAACGCTCTTGCCATGAGTTCCTGGGTTCCAACTTTGGCCAGGGCAAAATGAAGAATGACCTTTTTCAAATTGTTCTGGATTTGGGTGTACTATGCATATTAGTACCCATATTAGTACCAGAATAATATGCTTGGGACTAACTCGATCTGTGTGAATTGTCTATAGGTACCTACATGTTAATAATTAATATGTTATGTTACATAAAATTTTGTGGTTTGGTCAAACATGTCGAACAATAATTATTCAATGCACAGGGCAGAAACCAGCCTCCTCCATTCAGAACGTCTCTGTGCCAATTGCGTCACTTCTTTCCACGACATTCCTTGCGCTCTGATATCGTTGTCATAGGAACGGTGTATTGTGAAAGAGGGACGCAGTTAGTCCCAATTATTCAATACATACCCATAAAAAAATTATGATAATTATGATGTCATAGTTTAAACATATTATTTGATACTAACAAAAATACTGTTTACTTTTCACTATTGATAGGTTAACTTAATATCCCTATTAATATAAAATATATTTAAAATGTTTTTAGCCTAATATCTGCCTAGAAGAAAAGACCTTGTATAGAGTGTATTATTTTTCTTTTGTCTTGTCTAATTACGGTGTCTTTTGAGAACATTTATATTATCTGAATGTACGAGAATACTATTGAACTTGTCCAGGTGTCCTTTATAAGCAGTATAAGTACGTACAGCTACAGATCAAGTTAGTCACGCAGTGGTGTGGCTTCTATACATGCAAAAAATACCGCAACCCCGCAATAGCGCGAATTTCATACATACTAAATATAAAACACACGTAATAATAATTGCATGTGTGACTGCAAAATTTCTTGGACCTGATTTACTACTATTACTACTATACCATCACGGCATATCCCACAAGTGACCTGATTTACAAAGAATAAAATGATATTTCAACAGTGGTTAGATGGAAGAAATCATATTCTATAGTTTATCTTATTTTGTTCACTCGTTTTTTTTATTGTTTATCTAGTTGTATAGTGTTGATTTAAAAAAGAATAAATCAATTTCCGACTAGCACTTTAACTTCCCCGTCACAAAATTTCTTGTAGGTATGCGATTTACATAGGATTATAAGAGACATCAATGCAAGGATTAATTATTGTAGATAGGTATTAGTAGGAAAATTAACAGTACAATGTATGAATAAATAAAATGAACGATGGTTGATTCCAATAATCTGTGTATCCAATATCCCGCAATCTGTTGGCTTCCCTCGTGGTATCTGTGGAGACTAATCGACAGTTTTAAGGGAACTCATTGAGATGGTAGGCCCCAATGTCAGATATCTGTCAAGTATAGTTTTCTAAGGAGGAAAATTGTTGCTACAATAATATTATTTGGATTTTTTGGCGAAATATTTTCTTTCTTTTTTTATTTGGGAAAATAAAATACAACGGGCATTGAATAAAGTCTAATTCGAATATAAACTTTATACGGTAAAAAGAAAATAAGCAAAAATAAAATCTAATTCGAATACATATTTCCTAAAGTTTATATTCGAAATTTGTATTCAAATTAGATTTTTTTGCCGGTTTTATTTTATTATAGTGCTTGCTTAACAACAACATCACACTAAGTTTTTAACATTTGTTGTCAACACGTACTTTAGTGCTCTATTGAGTTTAAAATCTTCTTTACAGTTAATCGTAAAACAATTCCAAGTTTTAATATATCATTCGGTGGAGAATTTTGCGCTCTTTCCAATGGACATAGTTATTTTTCTTTACCTAACATACAGTGAAAGTTATTGTGATTTTCTTGTGAAAAGTGGGAAAATTGAGTGAAAAGTGAAAACGCTGCCTCTGCTAAGGGTCCGAGAGACAAAATTCAAACGCCCATCCGTAGAGGACCTTGGCCCAGTTAAGAAAGCTCGCGGTGACACCCTCACAGCTGCAATAGTTTTCGTGGAAAACCAGATTTTCTCTTGTGAAAATTTCCAAAAATTTTCCAATTTTTTTATTTTTTATTTTTTTTCAATAAGCATAAAAATTGACAAAAGACTGTGTTTCTAGTTTTTTGATGGGACTTATATTAAGAAAGTTATACCAAGTTAAAGATAAAATAAGACATTTTTACAAAGTGCCACCAAATCTTAAAGAGGTATTGTTTTTTGCTCTACACCATTAAAAAGACAATAAAATTTGCCACATAAAACCTCGCGGTGGTGATGCTCTATCTCTCAGGGTGTGGAAGCTGTAAGCCGAAATAATATTTTTATCATACAATTCGGACTGCATAAGGTATTACTACCCGCCCTCCTAGTGAGAGTTGATTGCTTTGCCGTGATATACCTATTAATATTCATAATTCGCCTCTTACTTTGTGCATAATAATATTAAGAATACTGAATTACCTGTTCTGAGTTCATCATTGTGACTGTTTTAAGTTTATCAGACTGATTTAAATTTACTGATTTCGCCACGTCGAAAGTGGACATAATATAGAATATTTTTAAAAACAAAAAATTGTCATATTCAAACCTCATGATGGCGTGTAATGCGTGTGGTGAGGCAGTTATGGCAGAGGATTTGTTGCAGTGTGTGCAGTGTGGGGGTGCTTTCCATTTTACCTGCCATGGAATTGCTGAAGCTACGTTTAGAAAGATGGGTACTAGAAGGTCAAGCTGGAAATGTCACAGTTGCAGATCCACGTCCAAGTCAACCAGGGACGCTTGTGATGCTCAACAGAATGCACTTGCTCTCTCTGCTCCTTCAAGAAATGTTGATGTTTCGTTGATTCCAACAGCTATGGAACCGACTAATACAGAAATAATGGCGCAGATTGTGGCCTTAAGAGAGGATTTCATTTCTATTCTTAAGGAGTTCCAAGAGTTTAAGACAACGTTTGATTTGCATGGATCCATGTTGAATACTCTTAATGATAAGTATAATGTTATTGAGAGTAAGGTTCAGAGCTTGGCCAGTATTGACAAAATGGTAAAAGATAATACATGCAAACTGAATGCAACTATTGAGACAATGAACGGTCTGCAGTCTGGGCCACCCATTTCGGAAGGGACCAATGAGGAGATCAAAGAGTTAAAATCTGCCGTTGTTCGTCTCACACAGGAAAATAATGACAGAGAACAATATTTGAGGGTGAATAATCTTGAGATTATTGGCATTCCAGAGAACAGAGAGGAGTCTTTAAGTGATATTCTGTCTAAAATTGCAAGTAAACTGGAGGTAACCTTGGATCTCAATGATGTTAATTTCACTCGTCGAGTTGCGGCATGGAGTACTGATAAAAAACCATCAAAGATAATCGTACAATTCAGAAAGAGGAACCTTGTTGAAGCTTTCATTGCGGCCGTGCGTAGAAAGAGAGGACTTAATGCCAAGGAATTGGGTTTCCAGGGACAGGATTTCCAGGTTTATTTGAACTATCATCTAACTCCAACTAACAAAAGACTCTACAGACAAGTCAGAGAATTGGCTAAGACAAAGGAATATCAATTCACATGGATCAAACAATGTAGAATATACACTAGGAAAGATAGCAAGTCGAGAGCCATCCTCATTGGAAGAGAGTCTGATCTTCAGAAAATATTTTGACTATTTGAAATGGATGTTCATCAAAATGTAATGATTGATTACTCCTTTTTGTTCCCGTTTTCTATTTCTGAAACATGTTATATTTTTTTCGTATTTGTAATTTTTATAAAGTTTATGCCTACGTGTACATCATCACAATCTTCCTCTCTTTCCTCTACACCCCTTACCTCTTTAGCATCATCTAAGATTTCCCCATTGAAGACCGCCGAATTCAATCCTCTATTTAAACCTATACCACCGGCAGTTTAACGACATATTACCAAAACGTCAGGGGTCTTAGAACTAAAACACATACTTTTTATAATAACATTTTGTGTAATGATTATGACATTGTCTGTCTTACAGAATCTTGGCTGAATGACACTTTTTATGACCATGAGCTTTTTGATGACCGATATTGCGTTTACAGACTTGATAGAGATTACGATACTACTAACCAAAAATTGGGAGGCGGAGTCCTTATCGCAGTAAAGTCCAATTTAACAGCAACTGTTAACAATGGTTGGGTTTCAGACTCAGGTGCGGAGGAATTATGGATTACCATTACCTTGTCGACCTCAAAAAGAGTGAATCTGTGTTGTGTATACCTGCCCCAAGGCCGGAGTCATTCGCAGAAGCTGGGTAAGTTTTTTGAAAATGCATCGCAACTTGTGTTGAATAATGTGGATGATGAATTTATATTGTTGGGCGATTTTAATGTGCCTGGAATCTGCTGGGTTTCGGCTGATGAACCCAATGCATTCAAAGCTGACAACCATAGTTTTCATAACTCACCTTTGACAGATTTCATGTCGTTCACAGATTTTAGGCAGCATAATGGCGTTACTAACATGAATGGTCGAATACTCGACCTTATACTTAGTAATATTGACAGTTGTAGCTCATTGTGCAGACTCCCTGGTTAGTGAAGATTCACACCACAAATCTTTATTGATACAATTTGACAACGATAGTTCATCATATATAAAATCGAAACAGAGGCGGGTGAATCAGTTTCATAAAGCTAATTATGAGCAAATAAAATTGTATTTGGCGAATGTTGATTGGGCCGGTAATTTCTCGGGAATGACTGTTGGAGATGCACTGAATCGATTTTATGAAATTCTAGATAATTGTGTACAATTATATGTTCCGTCAAAAATACGTACGAGTTCTCAGAGATTCCCTGTTTGGTATTCATATCCATTGATCAAAGTGATTAAGGAAAAGCTCAAAATTCATAAGAGATGGAAAAAGTCTGGCTTGCTTGAGGATTACGATGAGTATTCTTTGCTTAGAGCACGTCAAAAAACACTACAAGCTGAATGTCATAGAACGTATATTACCCGAATCGAGTCAAACATTAAAAAGGACCCAAAGAATCTCCATGGTTATATAAGATCTATGAAGCCACACTCAGGTTTCCCACAAAATATGCATTATAAAAACACGGTAACTAGTGACATAAGTGAGATGTGTGAGATGTTCAGTGATTTTTTTCATTCCTCCTTTGCATCGGGTTCCTGTCCAATGCCTAACGTAGAGAGCTCCGGTGAGATTGACGTTTCACACATTTGTTTTGAACCATCTGACATTTTGAAAAAGCTCAAACAAATGGATCTGGGTAAGGGTCCGGGTCCCGATGGTATTCCTCCGCTATTTATCGTTGACTGTGCGGAAGAACTGGTCACTCCACTTTCCATTTTATTTAATTTATCATTCTCGACAGGAATGTTTCCGGATGTTTGGAAAAGATCTTTTGTAACCCCTATTTATAAATCTGGAAATAAGAATGACGTGCAGAACTATAGGCCTATTTCTAAGCTCTCTTTGTTCAGTAAGTTGATGGAGAGAATTGTGGTGGAACAGTTGACCCCAGCATTGAAAGGTTTTATTCTCCCAAATCAGCACGGATTTTTTAAGGGTAGATCGGCTGACTCAAACTTGGTTGAATTCACAGAATACGTTTACGGTTCGATGAGTGGTGGGGGACAGGTTGACGCCGTGTACACGGATTTCTCGAAAGCGTTTGACAAAATCAACCATGAAATTTTAATTCATAAGCTCGGGAGGTACGGAGTGCACGGCAACTTATTGCGATGGTTGTCATCTTACATCAGAGATAGACTTCAAGCGGTGTCAGTCGATGGTAATACTTCGTCATTTCGAAGATGCCCATCTGGAGTTCCACAGGGTTCACATTTGGGACCAGTATTGTTTATTTTATACATAAATGATATTCAACAGTGTTTCAGATCATCTTATTTCTTGATATATGCTGACGATATCAAAATATATAAAAAAATCAAATGTAACAGGGATTCCGAGCAGCTTCAGTCCGATTTACAGAATTTATCTCAGTATTGCTCAATGAATAGTCTATTTTTGAACGTTAGCAAGTGCTGTACTATATCTTTCACTCGTCGCAATACTCCTCAAATTTTTACTTATACTATAAATGGCATATCCTTGAATAAGTGTAATGAAGTTAGGGACCTAGGTGTAATTCTGGACAGCAAAATGACATATATGGCCCATATTGAGGGGATTGTTGGTAGAGCATTCAGGCAATTGGGATTTATTTTGAGAGTCTCCAAGCCATTTACGTCAGTGAGTACGCTAAAATTACTTTTTTATACATATGTCAGAAGCTGTTTAGAGTATGCCACGGTTGTTTGGAACCCTCAATACATAACATACACTGAGAGAATTGAGAGGGTCCAGAACAAATTTCTTAGGACTCTAAATTACAGATGTCGTGTTGCATTTGACAATTACCGACTTTCAGCCCAATATCACAAAATAATGACTTTAGAAAATAGACGTACTGTGGCTGACATGAATTTTTTATATAAAATTGTAAACAACATTGTTGATTCTGCTGACTTACTAAACAGACTTTACTTTAACTGCCCTACACGACGGACTAGAACCACATTAACATTTAAACAGCCTTCTTGCACGACTAACTATCTGCAGAGCTCATTCATATACCGAGCATGTAACAATTTCAACTCATTTTTTAACAATATAGATATATTCGATACATCCTTGGAACGTTTCAATGACACTATAAAAAGATCCCTGGTGACTTCGGGGTCTCTTGGGGTTTAATCATTTGATGCTTTCCTTTCTGCTCCAATTTCCTGTCCCATTCCTTTATTCCCTTCTTGATTGGAGATGATTTATTGCACGTGCTTGAAGCTTTCTTTTTTTTTTTCTTGAAATATCTGTTTTTTTTCTCGTGTTTACTACAAAATGTTAATGTTGCATTATACTATACCAAATAATTTTACAAACTTTGCTGGTTTATTAATTGTAATTGATTTGTCTGTGTATTGTCATTTGTTTATAACTGTTTGTTTGTGAAATAAAGTAAAAATAAAAAATAAAAAAAACAACAAAAAAATTAAACGTGGTGACCAAAAAATAATTCTACATATATGGCAACAATTTCGTGAATATTACTTTTCTATGAAATATAACATTTGACAACAGTGGGGCCTACCATGTCATATAGTGCCGTTTTAAGTCCATGGTCTCTGTGGAGGCTTGGGGGGATTCCTGCATGGGTAGGAGGTTTGAGAGAGGTAGCTCGGACATAACACATTTACGCCTGTAAAGGGGCACAACATTGTTCTTAATTCATGTAGGTATTGTTGTATTTTTTAAGATGTATAATATGTTGGGCCTGTTGGCATATGTTTGGTTGAAATAAATAAATAAATACTGACAGTAAAAATCCTATGTAGAGGGTATCTTTTCCCGGATTATTTTTGTTCCCGGTAAACGGGAAATTTAAAATGAATTTCCCGGGAAATTCATTATTATATTTATAAATATTCAATTTTCAACAAATTTGGTATAAAAACTCTCATAACTTGTTGACCCTTGCAAACATTTTGATTTGATAAAAAAAATCAAATTTTTGTTACCAATATAAGTAATTTGCTTAAAAAAAACTAAATAGCTGACTGACGAGATTTATTTAGTTACTCTATGTTATATCAAAATAAAAATTGTTTACAAAATATATAAACTTTTAATTTTTGATCATCCTATCAAGCAAAAAAATGTTATGGATTTTGGCAAAGCTTTTTAAAGATTTTTGACTTTAAAAAATGAGAAATTTCGACAAAAAAAGATTTTTTATATCGGTTAATATCCATGAATAAAACAAAAAAAAATGACAGTTGGCTGCACTAATATTTTTAAGAACTATCTAACTTTTCGAAATATGTAAAAAAAAACATGAAAAATTGTAGGATTCTTATACATTGTCGGCCAAACACACCTCCGATTTCGAATTATATTTAGAATAATTATGCTTCTTTCAAACGAATACATTGAAGCTATAATTAAGTTTTTTTTTTTAAAGTATAACACTTATATTGGTAATTAATATTATTTTTCATATTTTCATATCAAAATATTCGTCAGCTTCTACAAGTTTATCACGACTATTACAGTTAACTAAACAAAGATTTCGGTATCGGTATGGCAATCTGCATAACTAATAATTTGTATTTTTTCCCGGGAAACGAGAAATAAAAATTAGAGGGTTTTCCCGGGAATTCCCGGGAGTAACCCTCTAATCCTATGTATTTATTATACATTAGATTTCTATCGATCGAAATGAATTGAAAGATTACTGGAATCGATCGTAAAAAGTTGGTTTCAAAAGTTATATATAATTATGTAAAGAACGGGGTTTTTCTTTTTTATTTTCTATATTTGTGGTCGGAGGGGTAAAAACTTAAAAAAATGAATATTTTCTTTTACTTCCATACCAAATAAACTTTGAAATCTTCGAAACATGCTGGGTACACGCCCTTCAAGTGAATTTATTCAACAAAACGGCGCATTATAATTAATTGTTTAGCTATTATATTATTATACTTACACCCTTGTATCGATGACCAAATATTTTTTGTTATGGAAGCATGAGCGATATAAAATTTCTTGTCCAGTCACTGTTAGTGCGCAATATAATGTAACCATAATATTTATAATGAATGTAATGTACATACATTATATATACTTATATTAGGTACACCATACAATCTAGTAAGTAAACAGGGCGCCCTTGAGTCAGTGGATTGACTCTTTACTCACATATGATTGAAGCACATATGCCTACAATAAAGAATATTAAATGGCGCATTATATAAAGCAAATAATCAACTAAGAAGCATATGCTTTATAGAATCACTTAATTTAATACATTTTACTTCATATTTATCGGACGAGTAAAAAAATTACAACCACTCTGTATTATTCAGTTCAACTTCTAGGTTGGGGGGCTAGGGAAAGGCTAGCTATAGCGCGAGATTGACATGTACCTACGTATTTTACCTATATAGTCACTTCGCTCATCGTAAGATAAGGGATCAAGGCAAGATTAATATTAAATTTAGATCGTGACATGAGTAACCCTGCTGGTTTATGTAAAATAGTATAGTTTATGGTAAACAATACACTAACTTCATGTAATAAACACGCAAGTTGTTCTTTTTGCGCCATTAAGTATTATAGACATACTCAGTGGTATTATTGTTAAGTAATTTGATGACATGCCAACTTATTATTATAATTCAAATATGTATGTATAATAATAAAGATAACCTTGGCCGTCAAACGGACATTTGTACCAGTGGTATGTTTTCCGTACATTCAAAAAGCATCGCATGTCAATAATGGTGTGGTTTTTTTTAACATGATAAATACCAATACATAACGTCTGAACAATTGTATGCAAGACATTGCTTTTTTTAGATATTTATTTTTATAAGTTTTAAAATTTGGTGTACAAACAAAACTGAAAACATTCTTATATTCCAAAACTAAAATCAAATTCTGTCGACGCGACGGTGGGGTGGAAATTGGAAAAATGAGTATTTCCCGAAAGTGAATATAAAAATGATAAAATATCGTGAAATATCTCTAATTTCTATACCAAATTGATAATTTTAGGGGTGGTAGTAGAAATCTGAAGTTGTTTTTTTTTAAATTGGGAAATGATAATATTTTTATAACTTTTCGATTATCCGGTAAAATACAGGTATTGGGTTAGCTGAAAGAATTCGCGCCTCTGCGATTAACTCGCCCTCTGTATAATATTGATTGTATTTGATATAAATGTATTTTTGAGTAATTTGCTTGTAAATAAATAAATAAAATAAAGTACATATTCGTAAAACATCGTGTATAAGATTTATTTATTGATACATCAACGGTCCACTGGTCTTTTAAAAGTAAGTTTGGCACAATATAAAATATAACAATATAATTGATATCTTGGGTTCAGCGATGAATTGCGCGTTTCATTCTGAATGTTTTTAACTTTTGTTGTCATCGAGATGACGATAAGCATGTTTTTACATACAGTTGGTCCGTTGGCCACCCCATGTGTGGAAAATGCCGTAATGGTATGAATGAATGAATAAATAAAATAAGATTAATATAAAAGTATAGTCCCGCCACTGACATGGGAGTACCTACATACATATCGTGGGCTCAATACTAGAACTAGTGTTGTGGAATTTTCAAGAAATAATTTTTGGAGAATTTACGGAGAATTTTTTTTATTTTTTATTTAACAGTATAATAATAATAATAAATTCTTTATTCAATCAATCAATAACAATTTACAAATGTTGAGACAATTTGTCACCAATATGGCTACAATTAATTATGGAAACAAAAAAATGTTAGGTACCTACCAAAAAATGCAAATAACTGATGAAAAATCTATATGTTTGATACCCCACATGCCCATATTTAAGTTAAAAAAAATTTGCAGGTACGCACATGGAAAAAATTGTTAATAACCTCTGATTTGGGCCTTAATCAGCCCCACAAATTTTTGGATCGATCAGGTTGGCTGCGAAGTGTACTGGGCGAAAGGTCATAATACCACTAAGAAAAATTATCGAGAGAAATTTCTCTTCCATCAGAGGAGAAATTCTCAGAGTAATTTCTCGTTCTCGAGAAATTTCTTTGGGGAATTTTCTCTTCTCACATCACTACATACATATCGTGGGCTCAATACTAGAACTAAACATCTCTAAATTGGGAGGTTTGAATTTTGAATTATTTATTTATTTATTTTATTTTATTTATTATTTTATTTACAAAACAGTTTTTAAAAGATAAGTCACTAATGTCTACCTAACTGGGCATGAGCCCGTACCAAGGTAGATTATTATGTGTTCCCATTGCTTGCCTTTAATATTTGTGTAATTTTCTAGTAATAATTATGACTTAAGAGGCTTTCTTGTACTGTAATCAAAGTGTTTCAATTATACTTAATATAAACCATGGGTGGCCAATCTTTTCAGCAGCCGGGCCAAATTTCAGAATGAGATTTCCTACCGGGCCACACAACAATTGATAATTTTACTTCACCTTAAAATTTCTACCCCCCCCCCCCCCGTCGCCAAATTTTCAAAATGGTATAGGAATTTGAAACGTTTCAAAACTCCTCGGTTTTCTTTAAGAATATTTTCTCAAAATACATCTTTCAAAAAAGTAACGGGTACTTGTACCGACTATTATTAATAAAGTGTTCATATGCTCTGCGGGCCGCACGTAGGGACACATCGGGCCGCATGTGGACCGCGAGCCGCGGGTTGGCCGCCCTTGATATAAACTGTAACATATCAATTACTATAGTTCCGACTTCCGAGTGTAATGCCATGATTTATCCATTACATTGGCATATTGATTTGATTATTTACACATTTTAATAACGATATATTACTTTTAATTAATTTTTTAGTTAGTTGAATTAGAAAAATGTGAGTTATTCAGCACTGAATTTTGCGTTGTTTGATAATGGTTTGATCCTGTTAACATTGTAAAAATATAAATGAAATTTAAATTACCTCAAAACTATTGATTTTGACATATCTAGTTATAGTATTGAGCCTACGATATTATAAAATAATAATATAATGTATAGGTGTATTCCATATACATAACATAACTTATGTATATTTATAAGTTCGTATATAGGTAAATATATTTTTATCAATATTATTGTTGTACACATATGAAAATCGTGACAAAAAACATCTACTGATTGTGTCGGTACAATTCAACAAGTTATAATAATACGATGCTGATAAACATAATTTATGTATATTGGCCATCCGGTACAGTGAAACTATGTCGCAGTTTTACCATATTTTTTACATATAGTTTGAGAAGAGCAATACGGGCGGGGAGTTCATTAGTCCCAATGCCCTTGAGCTGTACTTGCCACAAGTGGCGACTGAAACGGTAGTTACTATGTCCTAATAAATACCCACTACGCTAATGCGACGTACTCACAGCAGTGAGTATATATAGGCATGTCGGGTGCCTTGCCGGAAAAAAAGAAAGAAAGAAGAGAAGAGCTATAATTTCGACTCGACGGACTGATTTTTTTTTCTTTGCTGTTCTAGTGTTTTCATATACAGTATGTATTTATGACAAAGGTCTTCCTGCTGTGTGTGTTTTTTTATATTTACATGTTGTATTTTTTTTAATTGTTAATCTAATGTATATATGTGATTTGATGTCTATACTTGTGGATCTTTTGATATGTTTTTTTATGTATAAAAAAGCTTATTAATACCTGTTAACGAGTAAATAAATAAATATTGTCTTGCATTGAAACATTCTAAAGTTGGCAGCCTTATAATAATAGTAACACAGAAAAATCAGGAAGTGTACAGAATTGTAGGAAGAAATAAATAGAATTTGGAAAATGTTTAGTACCAATATTTGTATCAAGTACAGGAAACATACCGCATCATCTTTTCAATAGTTTAAATATATTGGCACTACCACAAGCAACATATTATATCACTCTACAGAAGGTTGCAATTCTGAATACTACTTGTAGAATAGTACGTAGATTTACAAATAGACGAAACTTAACTAACTGACATAGAAATGGTTGAAACTTAATAAACTGACACAGAAACGGTTGAAACTTAATGAACTGACACAGAAACAGTTGAAACTTAACGAACTGACACAGAAACGAGTGACATTTGGCATAATTACGTGTCCGTGTGTGACCTGGATTACCGGGAGAAAATCCTGAGTAACTGTATTTGACATAACAATAACAATAGTAGAGGTTTTCTCACAAGACCTAATGTAAGCAGCGGTTGGAGACTATATTTACTACTTGTCTCTCTGTCTATTCCAGGCACGCTCTCTGTTACTCCTGCCATCACTGTTCCTTGTGATCTATCCTCTACCAGGACTCTCTAGATCTTTCCTACGTATTCTGTTAGAATGTCTAACACACACTTGTTTTGTATGTTATCTTACAATGGGATTTGATACTCAACAAGGTTTGTACAATCACGTCTCTGCATTATTATATTCCATGGAGCACCCGGCAAAGAGTCGATCTCCCACCCTTTTCTGTAAAAGGCAGGTATTCGAAAAAATAAAGACATTTTGTATCCTATTACAACTACATCGGAGCGCTGGAAATGTCATGGGATTAGCCCAGAGTCGCTCTGAATGGAGAAGCTGGTTTCTGTCCCGTGCTCCCGAGAGGAGTATTGAGGGCAATGATGATATCTGTGGTGCTATATAATCTATGGGCAAATGAATGTCTATGGTGCATGCCCAGGTGACAGCCGGCATCGTGCGAGGTTGCGTGCATGATAACCGCGTGTGAGCATTACAAGCTATTTCGGCATTTATAATATCATGGCTTCAGTGAAAATTGGCGATTTAGTGAGATGTTTTGATGGTGAAGGTGACGTGATTCAGTGGTTAGAAAAGCTGGAGTTAGTCGCAAGGCTGAAAGACATTGGAGATCTCGCGACAATTATACCGCTTTTCCTGGAGGGGCCAGCGTTCGCTGTATACAGTGAACTTGGGGACGAGGAAAAGAAAAATTTGGAGGATATTAAGAGGGCATTACGTGATTCATTTGCCCTGAATGCATTCCAGGCGTACGAGCAGCTAGCCCAGCGCAAGTGGAAAGATGAGCCGGTTGACGTTTATTTGACGGAACTGAGACGTTTGGCCAGATTGGCGGGTGTGACGACGGACCAGTTGCTCAAGCGTGCTTTCGTTGTTGGGTTGCCGGCCGCAATATCGCGTGAGTTGAGGGCGTTGCCTGGTATTGAAACAATTCCGCTGTCGTCCTTGTTAGAGCGGGCTCGGGCATTAATGGCGGAACTGCATGATCCGGGTGTTGTTGCTGCGGTTGTGAGACGACCGAGCGGTCCGATGACGAAGAGGTGTTTTAAATGTGGTGGGCCGCACTTTGTTAAATTTTGCACCGAAACATCAAAAAGGCTGTCATGTTGGTTATGTGGGGAGATGGATCATATATCCAAAGAATGCCCCACGAAGAAGGGAAACGAGAAAGGGGGAGCTGGTGCGCCGGTAGCTCTTCCTCGTCATCATTGAAGGCGCTACCGATTGTGAACGTTTGCATAGGTGGGAAGTCAGTACGAGCTTTGGTGGACACGGGGTGTTCCCGAACGGTGTTGTCAGCTACTGTCGGGTGTGCAGTTCGCAATGGAGGTAACCGGTGCATGCTAATTAGCGTTGACGGGAGCCAAGTGCCATGCGTAGGCGAGGCAGTAGTGACTATAGATGTTAAGTGCAGAATGAATAACAGTGGGAGAGAGGGGCAATCCAGTGGTGTGTGGGTGAGTTGCGTGGTAGTTAATAAGCTGTTTGACGGAGTGGATGCTATTATTGGAATGGATTTTATAAACTTGTGTGGAGGAGTGACGGTGAATAATAGCCAAGTGATCTTTTTATGTGTTCCGACCAATCTTAACGCAAACAATAGTTGTGATCTTGTGAATGCGATAGCGGAACCCAAAGTCATAAACGTTGATGACCAAGATTTTCAAGCGCGGTTTGATGGTGAGAAGTGGTGGGTTAAGTGGGTGTGGAAAGAAGGACCTGTAGACCTTAAAAACAATGTCGCATCGTATTCCAGCCTTCACAAACATGATGTGAAGGATACCATCAAAGAGGAATTGGAGAGGTGGATAAAGGAGGGTTGGTTAAAGCCTTGGACCGGGGAGTGCAGCGGTGTTGTGCCACTCCTGGGAGTTATTCAGAAAAATAAGGGAAAGGTGAGACCAGTGATGGATTATAGAGAGCTGAACAACCATGTGCAAAGTCACACGGGCGAAGATGTAGCAGTGTGTGATGAAACTCTCAGGAGATGGAGAAGACATGGTGAGTCACTCAAGCTCCTAGACTTAAGGTCGGCGTATCTTCAAATCCACGTTGACGAGGAATTGTGGAAACATCAACTCGTGAGATTTGAAGGCCAGGTTTATTGCCTGACGAGATTGGGTTTTGGGCTAAACAGCGCTCCTAAAATTATGACAAGGATAGTAAGGGAAGTCCTGTCAAGAGACGAGAGAGTTAAGCAAGGCACTGACAGCTACATCGATGACATCATAGTGGATGAGACGGTGGTGTCAGCCGAGAAGGTCGCAACCCACTTAAAGAAATATGGATTGGAAACGAAGGCACCACAGGACCTGGAGGGCGGACGCATTCTCGGGCTTCGAATTGAGCAAGAAAATGGAGTTCTGGTGTTCAGGCGTGGGAACACTATTCCTGAACTGGAAACGGCCTCGAAGCTCACAAAGAGGCAATTGTTCTCTATGTGTGGGCAGTTAGTTGGGCATTACCCGGTGTGTGGGTGGCTACGGGTTGCATGCAGCTTTGTAAAAAGAGTATGTTCTGGCGACACATGGGACTCATATGTTGGAGAAAGTGCCCGTAGAATTTTATGTGAAGTAATCCAACGAGTTGAAAGTAACGATCCCGTGAGAGGTTTTTGGAGTGTTCCTGCAAATCTCACTACGGGAAAAGTGTGGTGTGATGCAAGTTCATTAGCGCTCGGAGCCGTAGTAGAAATTGATGGTAGAATCGTTGAGGACATGTCCTGGTTGAGGAAGACCATGGACGTTGGTCACATAAATGTTGCAGAACTCGACTCCGTTGTGAAGGGAATGACTTTAGGGTTGAAATGGGGGCTGAAGGTCATGGATTTGATGTCA
The DNA here is from genome assembly GCA_947579605.1 of Athripsodes cinereus. Lineage (NCBI taxonomy): Eukaryota > Metazoa > Arthropoda > Insecta > Trichoptera > Leptoceridae > Athripsodes > Athripsodes cinereus. The sequence goes on from OX388323.1 coordinate 459,954, forward strand.
GATTCCGCAACTGTGGTGGGATGGGTTACATCTATTCTGACAAAAGATCGCCGTATCAGGGTTTCTGGTATGTCAGAAATGCTAGTGAAAAGGAGGCTCGGGCTGATAAAAGAACTGGTGGACGAGTATGGTCTCGAATTAACTATCACTCTCGCAGAGATGTGACGTATTTGAAATAAAAGTATTTAAAATACAAATACAAAATACGTATTTGTATTTTGTATACGTATTTTGTATTTTGTATTTCAAATACCTTTTTGTAAAAAGTATTTTGTATTTTATTTGAAATACTTTTTTTGAGTATTTTGTATTTTACACAAAATACTTTTACAAAATACCTTTTTATTGTTTGAAACAAAATTCTGCCATTAATTGATATGCGCGTACGCAAGCTTTTTTTGCCAATTTGTTGAATTACAAATACAACGTTTCCATTAGAGTACTCCATGTTTGAGATATACACACATAATAATGATGATTGAACAAATAATATATGAGGCCGTTTAATGTTTCATAGCCATCTCAAGGGCGCTGTGATTTCTCCTGAATGGGGTAGCATTTTCAATTTTGTCTGGAGGCAATCTGTTCCAGACAGTTGGCGCTGCGACTCTGTTTCTTCTTTCTGCAAATTTAGATGTATTTGCCCTTTTGAGTTCAACGAGTTTAAGAAGCTGATCACAGCCTTCGCCACACATTTTCGTCAGCGGAACAGCTCAGTGGGTGGTGTGCTGCCTTGTGGACAGTGAGACACAGTTTAAACACCACTATCTCTAGGACTCACAGTTAGTGTAGACTTCTTAGTAGTGAAGTTATGTGGCAGCTCTTATTCTCTCTGAAAATGATCCGGAGGCAACATTAAAAACCATCTGAAGACGATAAGGAAGAGTTTGGAGCAGTCCTGTATATAATATGATGTTACAGTAGTCCATACGATTTCAGATTTGGATTATCCATTCTGATTTATTTTGCAGCCCAAGTCAGGAATTCTCTTACCTGCTTGATGATACTCAATCCATTTATAACAATTTTCGGCTTATCTCTTCTAACAACGGTACATTTTGTCATGACTTATTTAATTTTTTTTTCTATTTTGACAGTTCTTTCTAAGGCTCATCCTCATTGTCGGCAAGCAATGATATATCGAATCATGTCAACCCTTTCTCCATTTATGTATACTCTTGTCCAGTTTTTCATTCATCAATGGTATTCATCAATTGTCTGCAAGCAATGCTATATCTAATTTATTTATTCATTCTTTACTGTACATTGATAAAAAACAATTACATAAAAGGTATACATTCAAATTAAATACAATCAATATACAGAGGGCGAGTTTATCGCAAAGGCGCGATCTCTTCCAACTAACCCAAAAGTATTAACTTAAAAAGAAAAAAAAAACATATGATAAAAATAAAATCAATGATCTAAAGGATTTTGGAAATAAAAGAGAAAAAAAATACATTCACAAAGTGAACATATATACAAAACATACATACATACACACATATAAATAAAAAGGGAGAGACGGCAAAAAAAAAGATACAAACATACATACATACATAAAGGGAAAGGAAAAGGGGGGAAAAAAGGAGGGGGGGTTAGGAGTGATGGGTTTCAGGTTTCAGAGGCTGTGTTTGTATTTGTGGAAATCATTTTCTCCTTAACGGCTCGCTTGAAAGACGTCAGACTTTGAGTCAGCCTAAATTTTGAAGGAAGATTATTCCAGCAACGAGCACCCTGAACTGCAAAAGATTTTGAGATGAATGTTGTACCATGAGTCGGGATTGACAGGATGCGCTGGTTAGTCGACCTCACACTGAGAAAAATACTAACGAAATTTCACAACGAATCATTGGTACGTACTAGTGATGTAACGAATATTCGCATTCGCATTCGCATTCGCGAATATTCGCATATTTCAAAGTATTCGCATTCGCATTCGCAAAAAAATATGCGAATGTTTTGCGAATATTATTTTAGTAATAAAGTATCTGGTCTGTTCCGTGTTGGCCACATTTGTTGTATTGTTTCCTGTGTTCGTTTGCTTGATGATGTTATTATTATTAGGAGAAATATGCATTTGTGAAGTATTACAACTGCTATGAGTATAGGGCCCTACAATAATTTTATATTCTATTTAAGGAATATTTATATCATACTACAAGGTGAACCACACTAAAGTATTCTCTCAGAATTTTCGGGGCTTGAAGACTAAGATCGAGGAGTTTAGAGCAAACTTATTTGCAAATAGTTATGATATAATTGTTCTGACGGAAGCTTGGCTAAATTGTGGCATATTTGACAGCGAACTTTTTCAAAACGAATATACAGTTTACCGCAAGGATAGGGATTTCATGTTGAGTGGTAAAAGGGATGGAGGTGGGGTCTTAATTGCTGTGGATCGGACACTAGGATATTCATCCACTCTTGTTTGGGATGATACTGGTGAAAGTTTTTTTTACCAGTATTCGTTTTTCATCGGTAACGCATGAAAAAATGCTCACCGCTACTGGGTGTAGTATATGTATATACCGCCTTCCACATCCTTAGATACTTAAAACATCTTTTTTTAAAGTATATCTGAACGTTTAATCAGCTATTACGGCAAAACGGATATTTGTCTTATTGGAGATTCCAATATCCCAACAATCCAATGGAAAAAAGACCCCGATGTTGATTCAATCTTTGTTCCGTATTCTTATTCGTGTCCTGTTGCGCAGTATTTGATAGAATCTATATCTTTTCTCAATATGTTTCAGTCTAACGGAGTTTATAACAGCAATCAAGTTATCTTGGATTTAGTTCTTTCAACTATTCCGTGTTCTGTTACCAGATGTGACTCTCCACTGGTTGGTAAGGATTCACACTATCCTTCACTGTTGATAGATTATGAGTTTGAAATTGCTGAGGATTTGTCTCAAAATATGATCCAGAAATTAATATACTTTAAGTCAAACTTTTCGGAAATAAATTTTGAACTACAAAGTGTTGATTGGGTCAGTGTTTTGGGAAACGGACCGGTGAATAAGATGATTGAATCTTTTTATGGTTATGTTTTGCCAATAATTGAGAAGCATACACCTACATATGAAGAGGGTGTCACCTAATAATTTTCCCAAATGGTTCTCTAATAGAATTCTGTTATTGTTTAAGAGAAGTCTAAGGCTTGGCGTAAGTTGAAGATGAACCGTAATGATTCTGACTACAATTTATTTTTTCAACTAAGAGCTCAGTTGAAGTTGTCGCAGAATCACGATTATAGGTCTTTTATTAATAACACTGAGAAGTCACTTATGGGCAATGTCAAGTCTTTCTTTTCATTCGTGAATTCCCTTAAAGAATCTAGAGGCTATCCAAGGGTAATGGGTGACGGTGACCAGACTTCGAGCGATCCAGAGGGAATTGCAAACTTGTTTTCGACGTTTTTTGGTTCTGTATTTTCACTGAATAATTTGCATGATTCTAATACTAAAGAATTGGAAAATATTTTAACTAACTCATGTTTATCCATGGTTAATATTTTGAAATCTGATATTCATAAACGTTTATTAGATATAGATGAGACAAAAGGAGTTGGCCCTGATGGTCTAGCACCAATATATTAAAGAGATGTGTAAGTCATTTAACCAAACCATTGTATCTGACATTTATTAGAACACCTTGCTGCAGGAGGCAATCTAGACTATGGGACATGGAAAACCCTAAATCGACTGAGATCTGGTGTAGGAAACTGCCGCGACAATAGAGAACGATTGGGCTTCCTACAGGACGAATCCGGAGCGTGTGACTGTGGTGCAGCACAGACTATGCCACACTTGTTGGAGTGTCCATTGTGCCCTGTCACTTGCACTATGGAGGATATTTTTGACGCATCTCCACCTGCTGCGCGTTTTGCGCAGTACTGGAAATCAGTTTGATGGGTTTTTTCTCTGGGTTTCGACACGATAAATAAATTAGGAGTTTACAAGAAGGATGCTTTCCATGCAAATGGAAGATGGCTAGTATTATTCCTTTGCATAAATCTGGCAGCAAATCGGACGTTCGTAACTACAGACCAATTTTAATTCTATCACCTATTTCAAAAATATTTGAGGGTATGGTTCGTGAACAAATTACTTTTTTCCTGAAGCCGTATCTTCTTGTAGAGCAGCATGGATTCATGAGTGGAAGATCGACAGTAACAAATCTGATTTTTTTTCTCAGCTATGGACAATCGTATACAGTTGGATACCATTTATATCGGCTTTCAAAAGGCATTTGATAAAGTAGAACATCGACTTTTTTCAACTAAGGTGGATTGACTCATATATTTCTGATAGATTGATGACAGTTAAACTTAACGGTTACTCATCTGGCAGTGTCAGTGTTACATCTGGTGTCCCTCAGGGGTCTTCTTTGGGTCCCTTACTTTTCACGATATTCATAAACAACATAAAAAAGTGCTTTGACCACTCAGAACTTCTATTATTTGCGGACGATTTAAAAATATACTGTCAAATTCAATTATTGTTTGACTATGAAATGCTTAACGAGGACTTGGAAAGACTACACGAGTACTGTAAAAGAAATAACTTGCACTTGAATCTGGAGAAGTGTAATCTGATCTCTTTTACCAAAAATAGAAACAAAATTCGATAAATTTACAATATCCATAATCATGATTTAAAAGAAGTAAATAAGATTAGAGATTTAGGTGTGGTGTTTGACTCTGAGCTTCACTTTGATGATCACGTGAACAAAATTATCGAAGAGAGTAATAAAATACTGGGATTTATTCTGAGATCTACAAAGTCATTTAGGTTATATGAATCGTATTTGTACTTGTACTTATCGTTGTTTCGCTCCAAGCTGGAGGACTGTTCCTCTGTATGGAATCCACATTTTAAAAAATATGTCGATCAAGTTGAGAGAACTCAGTCTAAATTCATTCGTTTGGTTAGGAAGAGATTGCATTATCCTGTATTTATTAAAGATTTGCCTAAATTGGAATTGTGAAGAGTTTTGCTGGATGCATGCAACCTGAGAAAAATATGCTTGTCCGAATACGATGTGCCTAATATTTAAGATAGGATTAACTTTAGAATGCTTCCTTTAACAGGTCAACTTTGAGGTCAACATTTTCGCGCGGGTAATCTGAAAGAGATTTATTAATTACTTTGAATATAACTGTGCGTTACAAATTAATGTGCTCTAATTTTGTGGTGTTAAACAGTCTGGACATTTTAACAATAGCATCATCGAACGGTATGTGATTTAAGATTGCTTTTTCTCAAATTAAAATTCGAATTTAAAATATTACATACCATATAAAAAAATACTTTGACCTTCCAAGACCTACTGAACAAATTATTTCACTCATTGAAGATGAAAATGACATTGACAGAACACTGACATAGATAAAGTTAGTAATTAAATAGATAAAACATAGAAAAACTGCATATAACCAAAGACAAAAGTTTCATGGAACCATAGGCAAGAGTTATATGGAACCATAAACAAAAATTGCATGAAACCATAGACAAGAATTACAGCCATAGACATTTATCCTATATAATAAATAATAACTCAATGAGGATATCATAGTGAACACATTGAACTTAACAAGTGCTTGTTTTTGTGTATTTGTTAAAAAAAAAAAAGTTTTTTTTTTTTTTTATGAACTGGGTTGTGTTGTTTATTGTCATACTAAAGAAGAAAAAATGTCTAATATTATTAAAAGCGAAAAGATAAATAGGAATAACAGCTATATTATAATGGTTGATAACTCTATGGATGATGGTGGGCTCGAGGAAGTGCGCATCAATAACACATATATTATGGATAGCTCTAGTAATATCATAGATAAATCAACAAGAAAAAGTATAATTGACTCAGAAGAAATTGTAAACAGCTTTCCAAAGAACAAAGTAGATTCAAATGGGACTATTGACAATTCTAAGAAAGATATGTATGGTTTTAGAAAGAATACAGATAGTGGTGAGGATACTCTGGGTACCCCCAAGAAAATTGAAGAAGAGCTAAAAAAGCAAACAAATACTTCGAGGAAAGGAACAAATAGCTCCAAAAGAAACACGAATAACATCAAGAGAGACAAACTAGATGAAGATGGAACAAATACAATTAAAGAACTACAGGAGTGTAGGCGGGAGTTGAGGTTGAAAAATAGGGAGGTGTCTATTTTGAAAAAGAGAATTGATATTTTAGAGAAGCAAGAGACAACCTTGATGAATTATAAGAAAATAAATTCAGAATTAAAACAGTTAGTGGCAAGCAAAGACGGTATACTAAAGAATATGAAAATAGAAATGCAGAGATTCGCTGAGAGTAGAGGAAAGGAAGTTGAAGACTACAGAAGGAATACTGAGGAGCTATTGTTGAAGCTGGAAGAGGCAAAAAGATTCAGTGACTCATTGAGGGAGCAAAGCTCGAAAAAATCATATGCAGGTTCGAGAATCAAACATATTCCTAGTGTCGACCAAAAACTTAATAAGGATTGCACAAAGAAACTGTCCGAATATTCTAAGCCAAAGTTGTTTGTGTTGGGAGATGAATTTGGCAAGGGAATGGGCATGAGGCTGTTTGAAGAAACAAATTTCGATGTTGATTGTAACTGCAAACCCTATGCAAAATTTAGCTACTTAGTGGATGATATATATCAGACAATCATGAAGGGAAAAGAAGGAGATGCCATTTTGTTGATAGTGGGAGGAAGCCGAGATAGGTTTTGTGAGAGAATTCGGGAAATCGAAAACATCATTGTAAAAACAAAAGAGAAAAAAATCAAATTATTAATCTCTACAATTCATTATGTGAGAAATGAGAGAAAGAATGAACACATCTATAAATCCAATTGCAACTTGTATGACACTATTAGAAATAATAATCATGGAAGAATCATTGAGTTAAATGATGAAGAAATTTCCTTAACGGATAAAATTATATTTAATCTAAAATATACCACCCAAGTAATGAAAAACATAATAAACATTTGTTTGCAAGATGGTGAGAAACAAGAAGCAGTGGAGGGGGAGAATGTTGGGGAAAAAAGTATTTTTTTAGAGGGAGACAGAGGGGAGGATATAACAGAGAGGGCGATACAATAGCAATTATCCATCAAAATGTGCAGGGACTGAGAGGAAAATTACATGAGCTGCAAACATATAACCTCTCGGCCGTAGACGTAGTGTGCTTCACCGAATCATGGCTGAAAGAAGATGAAATTAAGATTTATAATACACCTAATTTTAAAATTAATAGTAAGTTTTGTAGGAAAAGGACAAACAGAGGTGGTTCTTTGATCATGAATAAAATTCAATTACAATCAAAAAATAGACAAGATATAGTGGACCGCTCAATCGAAAATCACTGTGAATTAAGTTGCATAGAAATAAAAAATGTTATAATAATATGTGTATATAGACCACCATCTGGTAATTTTGGTACATTTATTGATGTTATGGAAGGCGTTTTGACGGGTTTAAGTAACAAGAACAATAAATATATTGTATTATGTGGGGACTTTAATATTAATTTTGACAATGACTCAAATGAGTCCTGCATTCTTGTAGATTTACTAAATAGTTTCTTACTGACACGTAGTATATTCACTGCTACACGAGTAACACAAAACTCTTCAACCTGTATAGACAATGTTTTTACTGATTTGGTTGTTCAAAACACTAGTCAGATTAATGTTGTAAGATCTGATCATTATGGCCAATTGGTTACTGTATACGAAACTGCTCAAGAACGGTTGGATAATGGAGATAAACAGATGAATAAAAGATTTTACAATAAAGAAAGTGTTGAGAATTTTATAAAATCAATGTCCCTATTGCGATTTAATGTTGATAATGACGATGTTGGTAACTCGATCGATAGGTTATTTAACTTAATTTTGGTGGGAATAGAGCACCATTTTCCCTTAAAAAGAATAAAAATAAAAAAGAAACTCGCCTTTCAGACCTGGGCTACCAAGGGTATAAATACCTCCAGGAAAAAATTATTTGAATTATATGAAGTAAGAAAACACTCAAATTCGGAAATTATGAAAAAATATATTAGTAACTACAGTTCAATTTTTAAAAAGGTTTGCAAAGAAGCTAAACGATTATTTTTGAGTAGTCAGATAAAAAACTCTAAAAATCCCATAAAGACCACTTGGGAAGTAATTAAAAAAGAAACTGGACGATCGATAGGTGATAATAATTATGGTAGTGAAATAACCCTTCGAGAAACAAAAAATTTGACTAACGTAGATACCGCTGACTTTTTTAATAATTATTTTGTAAATGTAGCGTCCTTACTAACAAGTAACTCCCAACATTCTATTGAAGAGTCTTTAAAACATGTGAAAAAACCTCAAAACCTTGTTAATTTTAAATTTAAAAAAGTTACAAAGGATGATATTCTGTCAGTTTGCAAACTAATAAAAGCCAAGACTTCTGATGATACTTGGTATATTTCGACCCGTTTACTCAAGGCTATTATAAATGGCCTGGCTCCTGTGTTAACAGATGTAATCAATGTTTGTTTGGAAAAGGGTGTCTTCCCAAACTGTCAAAAAATTGCCAAAGTCATTCCCATTTTCAAAAAAGGCGACAAATTAGATGCTGGTAATTACCGACCCATATCTATTTTACCAGCAATAAGTAAAATAATAGAAAAAATTATCACTAACCAACTAACACATTATTTAGAATATAACAAAATAATAAACTATGGTCAATTTGGATTCCAAAAAGGTAAAAGTACCTGTGATGCAATTGCTTCACTGCTTAGAGCCGTTCTGGAGTCATTGGATGGGAAGGAATCCACATGTGGAATTTTCTGTGACCTGTCAAAGGCATTCGACTGTGTGAATCACGACATTTTACTTAAAAAACTTGAATGTTACGGAATCCAACACATAGAGAATGAATTCTTCAAATCCTATCTAAGTGACCGCCAGCAATACGTTGAAGTCAATGGCACTAAATCACATACAGCCGGAATAAGTTGTGGAGTTCCTCAAGGATCTGTTCTTGGACCACTATTGTTCCTTATTTACATAAATGACCTACCTAACTGCACTAATAATAATTCTAAAATAATAATGTTTGCTGACGATACCTCACTGATCCTCAAAGGTAAGAAAAATAATATTAATTATGTAGATAATGCCGTAGAAACACTAGAACTTCTGGAAAGTTGGTTTTGTGATAATTCTCTAGTTTTGAATATGACAAAAACAAATGCTATGAGCTTCTCTCTTGGTGGACCTGATACTCTAGACCCTCTAGCTGTCGCACTCTCTGAAAAGGGAGTGGGACTAGTCAACGAAAGCAAATTTCTTGGAGTCATACTCGATAGGAATTTGCAATGGGACAATCACATAGACCATTTATGTAAAAGACTTAATTCTGCAATCTACGCCATAAAAAAGGTTAGGGATATTTGTGGGAAAGAAACTGCCAAGACAGTGTATTATGCTTACTTTCACACAATCATGTCTTATGGTGTACTGTTTTGGGGAATGGGCGCTGGATCAGCTAGAGTATTTATACTGCAGAAACGAGCACTAAGAACGCTCCTCAGCATGAGTCCTAGAGACTCTTGTAGAACTATCTTCAAGCAGCAAGAGATACTGACTGTGCCCTGTGCTTTTGCCTTCGAATGTTTATTATACGCACACAAAAATATAAATAATACACCATTAAACTCAGATTACCACAATTATAATACACGAGCAAAGGAGTTGATTCGTCCTCCTGGCCACAGATTGGCTAAATTATCAAAGAGTTTTATCTGCATGAGTGTGAGACTATATAACAACCTTCCAGTCCACCTCAAATCACTCGATTTTCTATGCTTCAAGAGAGAGGTAAAAAAGTATCTTGTTAGCAATGCTTTCTACTCTATTGACGAGATTTTAACCAACAATTTAACATGTCTTCAATAACATATTGTACTAACTCAATAACTTACTAATAACATTATTATTATACTAACATAAAATTGTCTTGTCTAACCCTGACTTTGTTCTTGCGAAATGACTTTGTTCTAATGTTCTTACTACAGGCTTAATTTTTTAGTGAAGCATACACTCCTTTGTTAAAATTTGTTTTCATAATTTGTTTTTTGATGTGGATTTGTTATTAACTTTAATGAAATATTTTTTACACTTTGACATGGTGCTAAAGGGACCCTTTACATCCTTTTAGTACTGAAGAAAAAAAAATATGTGTCTATAATTATTTTATTGTGTCTTGACTTTTCAATATTTTTAATTGTCTATGGTGTCTGTTACGCCCTTTCTGTAGTATTAATGTTTTCCTTCTTGTTGTATTATTGTAATGTTGATGAACCCAAGTGTCCTGTAAAGGACCTACGGGAGATGTTGAAAAAAAAAAAAAAAAAAAAAAAAAAAAAAAAAAAAAAAAAAACAAGATCTTGTTTTCCGTTCTACATTAAAAAAAAACAAAAACGATTGCAGACTCAAGAAACCCTGTTTATAGAATTTTAAAGTGCCAATTACGTCAGGTTTGTGAGAAAGGAGAGTTGAGGGTAGAATAAGATGAAATAAATATAAAAAAAATGTATATGTTTGATAAAATGTGAAGTGTTTGGGATAGTATTAATTTTTAGACTGTTTTTTAAATTTTTAAATTTTTGATTTTTCTTTTTTAAGAGTTTTTTTGTATTGTTATTGCATACATTAGTGAAGTGTGAATGTGTTTGTGCGAATGAATGTATTAGGTATGTGTGCGAAATTGGGTGAGCAGCGATTTGTAATAGGAATGGGTGATTGGATGTATTGTGAATTAATACCTATATTATGTGTAAGATTTTTTATAATTGTTTTGTGTGTTATTGCTGAAGTATGCACTGTTTCGATGTAAGACTATTGGAATGTTTTTGTCGCTTACATGTTTATATTTATATGTCTTTCATCTGTTGTGTACCATGTAAATGAAGAAACAAATCAGTAATTCGGTGAAAGTACCGGATACTTACCCGGTACATTGTGGAAAAAGGTATTGCAAGAAAATATTCTTTAAGAAAACCGAGGAGTTTTGGAATATTTCAAATTCCTATACCATTTTCAAGTCAATATTCGCATTCGCATTCGCGAATGTCGGCATGAAATATTCGCATTCGCATTCGCGAATATCCAAAATCAGACATTCGTTACATCACTAGTACGTACTATCAGATTAGGACCAGAGATCGTACAAACGATTCATTGGTACGGTACGAATCAATAATATTAACTCTTCGCAAACAAGTTGTTGGTAAATTTACCAATGATTTGTTTGCGAAGAGTTAATATTATAGATTTATACCAATGAATCGTTTGTACGATCTCTGGTCCTAATCTGATAGTACTGTACCAATGATTCGTTTTGAATATTTTTCTCAGTGCAGAGGTAAACCGTGACTCGCCAAGTATTCAAAAGCCTCCTTAATATAGTACGGGGTTGATCCTGCGTACAGAGCATTGTGGACAAATGTGAGTAGATGGAGCTCACGTCTTTGTCGTACAGTAAGCCATCTCAGGGTATTACGATATTCAGAAATGTGGTCAGTTTTTTTTAGATTAAAAATAAACCTTATGCCAACATTCTGAAATCGATCAAGTTTGTCAATTAGATCCTGATTCATGTCCACATACACGATATCAGCATAGTCGATAATGGGCAACAGCAAGGATTGGATCAATAAAATTTTTACTTTAGTGGGCAAGAATTTTTGCAGCATCTTTAGAGTGTGGAACTTGTAAAAAAACTTTTTCTTTAGAGTGTTAAATTGATGCTGAGAGAGTCTCTGGTCTATGATTATGCCCAAATTCTTTACTGTCGCCGAAGAGGGTATTGCTACTGAATTTATAGTAGTGGGAGGTAAATTCATATTTTTCAACCTGGATATAGAGTGAAGGCTACCAATGAATATTGTCTGGGTTTTTGAGGCATTGAGGAGTAATCCATGAGCACTAGCCCAGTTTGAGATCTGTTGCAAACACTCATTGGTAGAATAAATGGCAGAGGAGATATTGTGAAGTTTAGCATGTGTATAGATTTGCAAATCGTCCGCATATAGATGGTAGCGACAAGGCAACTGTTTCTAATCATGTCAACCCTTTCTCCACTTATGTATACTTTTGTCCAGTTTTTAATTTCTTTGTCATTCATCAATGGTTTAAATATTAAATACTTTTGTCTTACACCTTGTTCGACTATTTGTAAAAAGTATTTTAAAAAAGTATTTTGAAAATACGTATTTTGTATTTTGTATTTAAATACCATTTTGAAAAAGTATTTAGTATTTTGTATTTGAAATACAAAAATTCAAAAGTATTTGTATTTTGTATTTAAATACTTTTTTGGAAGTATTTTGCACATCTCTGCACTCTCGTTAAGTCAATTGAAAACAAAGCAGACTCTTTGACAAGAGTAGATCGCAGGTGGCTCAGAGATGACGTGGCAGCAGTAGGAGTAGCCGAAGACTCTCAAGTTAAACGTTTGCATGAACAACATCATTTTGGTGTCGACAGAACCTTGCATCTGGTCCGTCTTGTGAACCCAGATGTTCAGAGGAAGGAAGTTGAGAAATGTGTGAAGAATTGCATACAATGCCAGACTATAGATCCGGCACCCAACAGACACAACCCCGGAGCGTTAGATGTTAAACGCAATTGGACCAGGATTGCGGTTGATGCGACGCACTGTGGAAACAAGTGTTACCTCACCATTGTTGATTGCGGGCCAAGCAGGTTTGCTCTATGGCGTGAGATAAGAACCGAGAGCAGTGAAGATGTAGTTCGCAACCTGAGAGAAATATTTAGAGAGAGAGGTCCCCCGGACGAAGTTTTACTTGATAATAGCAAAGCATTCCGTTCTTTGAGAGAATTATGCAAAGAATGGAGTGTTCGCCAAAGATTCAGGGCTGCTTATCGCCCGTCAGGGAACGGGATCGTAGAGAGACATCACCGAACGATAAAGAGAACTGCGGCACGGAGTAGAATTGACCCCCTGCAAGCTGTATTTTGGTACAACCTGGCCTCTGCTTACCCGGGTCGAGAAGAGACTTCCCCCGCCAACATTATGCACGCTTATTTGTGGCGGCACCCACTACGCCACCTGCTGAAATTGAAGAAAACGAGGAATCCTCGTATCAACTAGGCGATGCAGTCGTGATAAAGCCACCCAACGCAAGGTGTACAACAAGATGGCAGCCTGGTATTGTCACTCGTGTTGTTAGTGATAATAACATAGAGGTAGACGGTATGCCAAGGCATGTGCTGGACATTAGACGGTTATTTGATGAGAGCGAAGACAGTGAATCGGAGGATGACTGCAGTGAGGCTGTGGATCTCGATGGAGAAGCAGCAGCGGAAGATGGCAAAGGCGCGTTGGACGAGTTCGAAGATCGAAGGCAGGGAACTAGGTTTCGGCGACCCCCGCGATGGCTTGAAGATTATGAGCAGTGATGAAGACATCAGGAGGGCGTGTGGTGCTATATAATCTATGGGCAAATGAATGTCTATGGTGCATGCCCAGGTGACAGCCGGCATCGTGCGAGGTTTAGAGTTGGCCGTTATAACTAATAACTCATTTTTAAACTCATTATTTCAAAATAACTAAACTAACAGTTTTTTGTCAATAACATAAATGTTATTTTCGACGACGGCGTTATTCAACTGTTATAACAAGGTTATCGTTATTCCGTTTAGTTATTGTCGACGACGGCGTTATTCAACTGTTATAACAAGGTTATCGTTATTCAGTTATTGTCGACGACGGCGTTATTCAACTGTTATAACAAAGTTATCGTTATTCCGTTATGTCGATGACTATAGTTATTTCGTTTTCGTTTAGTTATATTGTAACGTACCACATTGTTACGACTTTGTTATTGTCGTCGTTCAATAACGTTTCAATAACATAGCACGTTATTGAACGACGACAGTTTTTTCATATGGTTTAATAACTTCGGATGTTATTAAACGATGGCAGTTATTTTGTTTTTATTTTGAACAATTTAATTGTGTTTATTTGAACTATTTTGAACTAACTATTTGAATTTTTTGGAGGAACACAATCATTTCGTTTAAACGTAGTCATTCGTTTATTTAGAGGTAGCTGGTAGGTACAAGTTTTCTAATGACATTAATATTATAATCAAAGAATAATTTTGAATATAATATTTGTTTGATTTTAAACGGGTGATATATTATTTCGGAATGAATTTTTTTTTAATTTAATTATTTATTCATCTTGCACATCATGCATAAAATATAATTTTTATGCGTAATTTATGTGTGAAAAATTCTTTGCATTGGTAGGTATTTCCATTTGATACGATAATAATAATATTCGGATTCTTTAATTTTTTTTTTTTTTACAATTTGATCGTTATTAAATAACATTTTTTAATAACTGTTATTTACAAATACCGATAACTGGTTGAACGTTATTTTGAAATAACAGTTATTCCCACCTCTAGCGAGGTTGCGTGCATGATAACCGCGTGTGAGCATTAACATGAGGTTTGCCACTTATCCTGAATGTCTTAATATTTTGTTGGCACAGTGAGGACAGCTTGCATGTCTATTATATGCAGCTGGTCTGCTGGTTACCCCCACTTGTGGGATATGCCGTGATGGTATAGTAGTAGCAGTAATATTTGACAATTAATAATTCGTGTTTTGAGTACATAATATGCATTTTATTAAATTGTACTTTCTACTGTCATTTGAACACCTCTATAACAAAACAAAGTATTGCGAAAGTAACTTTATTTTTAAATATATACACTGTTCTGGTTTTAGTAATTCTTTTTTTTTTACTTATCAATTCTAGACAGTGGTTTTTCCTTATTTTTCTCAAATATGCCAATAATAAAATATGGAAATATTATTTTTTACATATATAATGAAGTGGTTTGATTAGAATCCAGTATACCTAATAAAAAAATCTAGTGTTTTGTGTAGGAGGCAGGCGATGATCAAATACCACCTTTATAGTATAGACTCAAAATTCAAAGGAAAAATTAGTAATGGGGCCAATTAAATTGTGCGGCCAACATAAATTCATATCAGTCAGTCTTAACCCATTGACACACAAAGTCGGCGAAATGCTGGTCTGCCTTTGCGTAAACATTTTATGCATGAAAAAGAGAAATATTTTTTTTTGTTTGGCCAACATGGCCTCGTATAATACCTATGCATTACATAAAAATATGTTTATTGTGCAAAGGTTGGCATATAGCGAAGGCATATTAGAGAATATTACGGTACCACCATACAAGAGGCGAAGGAGGGCATCTGGAGGAGCACGCCCTTTGCGATTACTGGCTATACAATGGACACATTTCCTTGACAAATTTCTCCAAATCCTGTCAAATAAAACCCGCTCAGGCTTTTTTAAAAAGTGTTCATTACTGAAAAAGAAAAGTGAATCACGATGGGAATGTGGAAAATGCTTGGTGGCTCTCCACATGTCAAAATGTTTCAAAAAATACCATACCCTTCCAAAACTTAGTTGCCTGGAGTTGGAGATTAAACAAATATCCAAATAACAAAAAAAAAATTTAGTTCTATGTTGTACCGTTTTAATTTTTGTTTACTGAATATATTATTACTGCATTAAATTGAATATCAACAGACTTACTGCAAAATCATTTTAGAGGTGCCATGAAAATAAGACATCAGGATGGGTGGCAGTATATTTCAGCATGGCTGGAATGAAGATGTTACAAACTGCTGCCTTTTATGGGACATTCGAAAACTTCTGATTCATTTGAATCCAAATTTTTGGTTGGATATTTCTAGGAGTTTTTAGTGTCCATACTATCTTCTCTTGTAGGTGCTTCTTAAAAACTACAATAATATGTAATTAGCCAATTCGTATTCTAGACAATCAAATCATCTCATCTATATGCAGTATTCACATAGTAGACAGTCGGTTTTTATTTATTACCACGAATAGAACTAGAAAACATAAGGTATTCATATTTCAAATTGGTATTCCACAAGGATCAATATGTTGCCCATGAGTGCCCTGCATGACAAATTTGCATAGGAACCATTTTCAGAATCGTATTCCAAAGGTGTCTATTCTATGGTGCCCTCATAAAACTGCAACTGATTATCAATTCATTATTTGGAATTTGAGACTATTAGTAATATTACTTAATTTGGGGTGCCACAAGGATTGATACATTGTCTTATGTTCTTTTACGTCTTAAGAGCCAGATTATGTTGTATTTCAAAAGCCTTTATTTTGGATTACTCTTGAAATTGAGTGATTTAAGTTTCGGCATCATCTTACAAAAATTAAAAAAGACTGATAAAATATTCATTTTTGTCTTTACTAAACATTTGTAAATGATCTCTAAAATTCAAAATGGATTATAAGGTTCTTATTTGTTAATTGTGATTTTTTTCAGATCTTCATAAACAATGAGTGGCACAAGTCCTCAACAGGCAAGACCTTTCCTTCCATCAACCCTACTACAGGAGAAGTGATTGCTGAGATACAGGAGGCACAGGTGCAGGATGTAGACAAGGCTGTCCATGCAGCCCATGAGGCATTCAAGTGAGTAACTCTTTCATACCATATTCCAATCTTTTTGTTGTTCCCTCAGTGTTGAGTATCGAGCGTTTCGCAGCACTTCATACAATGTTCCTCCTATTGCCTTCTTCACCTGTTCACTTCATCTCATCCGTGCACGCCCTCTAGTTCTGTGATTAAGACACAAATTTGCACAGAAATATTTTGAAGTGGTTTCTTTCTGATTTGGATATGACTATAAGAATTCATGGTTGATTATGAAAAATAGGTTCTCAGAAGCGCAATTGAAATATTTTACCAGATTCTTTTTTAATAGCCTGGTATCTCTGACCTGCGAGCTGTGTCTATCTAGACATAACTGAATTATCATCATCATCATCGCCCTCAACGCTCCTCTCGGGAACACAGGGCAGAAATCAGCCTCCTCCATTCAGAGCGTCTCTGTGCCAATTGCGTCACCTCTTTCCACGACATTCCTTGCGCTCTGATATCGTTGTCATAGGAACAGTGTATTGTGAAAGAGGAACGCCCGGGCCGACGAAACCCCTGCGGACGGAAGAACAGTGCTCTTTTTGGCCAACTATCATTAGGCATTCTCAAAACATGTCCCAGCCAGGACCAATTAGAATTGAATTACTACCATTAAGATATTTTGTAAAGTTTATATACTTGGTAGGATGTATGAATATATGCTTGTACTTTGTTTTCAGATTTGGCTCTCCCTGGCGCCGTATGGATGCCTCAGAGAGAGGACGTCTCCTGAACAAATTCGCTGACCTCATTGAGAGAGACCATGTCTATTTGGCTGTAAGTTTGTGTAATTATATACTCTAAATGATTAATAATAAAATTGCTAGTAGGTAATTAATGGTTTCCAATCACCCATTTTAAAAGAATGACTGTTCTGGGTTTTACAACGAATTCGAACACCCTAGTGTCAAGAGGATAGAGTAAGTTGAACTATGGGTTTTCATCTCAGAAGTCCAAAACTCCACCATTAGGCTATTGATCATCTCTGAATCCTATTAGAATCTGCCCTGAATTGTCCCAATCTTGTTAGATTCTAGTCTAAATTATTGATATTTTAGAAATCTTCAATTCATAACCATGTTACAAAATTCTTTATTCAGTGCCTATCGAATTTGGGAATATGATCCAATATTCTTTTATGCATATTATTTCAGAGTTTAGAGACTTTGGACAATGGCAAACCATACGCCATGTCCCACCAAGCTGATGTGATTGCCACAATCCACAATTTGAGATACCATGCTGGCTGGGCTGATAAGCATCATGGAGTTACTGTTCCTGTAGACGGAGAATATTTGGGGATGACCAGACTGGAACCAGTAGGTTAGTAATTTTTTATTGATTTGGTTATCAAAAGTTAGGTGATGATTTTGAAAAATAAATAGATACCTACCCATATTTTCTATTATATCTATTTTCAGGTGTTTGTGGCCAGATTATTCCCTGGAACTTCCCCCTGCTGATGGCCGCCTGGAAATTAGCTCCTGCCCTAGCTACTGGTAACACTGTGGTGCTAAAACCTGCAGAACAGACTACTTTAACAGCCCTGTACCTGGCACATCTTGCCAAGGAGGCAGGATTCCCACCTGGTGTAGTGAATGTTGTACCAGGCTTCGGAGCCACTGGGCAGGCAATTCTGCATAACCCATTGGTGGACAAAGTGGCTTTCACTGGTAAGTGAGAAATTGATTGTAAAACTTTGCACAGGATGGGTACCTACACCCAATGTAGTATTAATCCAGAAACTCAATTTTAGCTGTAAATTTAAATTAATATTAACAATAGAGGTAGAGTCTCGGCCTCTTGAACAAGGGGTCCGCGGTTCGATCCCAGGTGCCGGCAAACTCCCCTTTCACGACACAAGCTTTTAGCTTACTGTGGAAGGTGTATAAAGTTGTATTTGGGTTTATAACAAAACCCAGATATATCTTTTTTAAAAAAAAAAAAAAAATAAGATGATGTTTCACTATAAAATTGAGATGTTTATTGTTTCCTTCGCACTTATACCTAAATATTACACATCCTTTATACCTGATTAAAGTCATAATAGAACCCCTACAAAAAAAAACAATGAATGTCCTTTAAGATTAGTAAGTAGGTACTAAGATTGATATGAAATTATTTCGGACACACAATTCTGTTTAACTTATTACCAATTTTACATGTCAATGTGTCGAACATGGCTAAAATGCTGGTGCACAATACCATTCTGGTACCATCACTTACGTATGCAAGCGAGACATGGACGTGGCTGAAGAAGGACGAAAGTGGAATAAATGCAGTGGAGATGCGATCGTTAAGAAGAATGGTTGGTAAAACGCTGCGTGATAGAGTGAAGAATGAGGATATTAGAAGAATGAGCGGATGCAAGAAGAGTGTTGTGGACAGAATGCGCGTGAATAAACTACGGTGGTTTGGACACATTGAACGAATGAACGAAGTAAGAATGACAAAGAGGATATACTTGTCTGAAAGAAAAGGTGTGAGGAAGTGCGGACGTCCGAGAACCACGTGGATCAAATTCTCAAGGTCGGCCGCGTGTTGAGTAAGAGGAATCGACGTGCGTGTATGAGAAACTGTATGAATGTGGAGGAAGCGAAGGAAGTGTGTAAAGATAGATCTGTGTGGCGTTCCGTTCTCTCTGCCTACCCCACTTGGGATACGGCGTGAGGGTATAGTATAATTTTACATTAGAGTTAATTTGTCTTTGACTAGATAGTCTTATTTTCAGAGGCATTAATTTGAAACTTCCAAGACATGAGTTTAGAATTTAAACCAATAATTCGCAAAGTGGCCTGTATCTACCACAGTAAACTAACTGCAAGGAAACATACAGGCTATTCTTTTTGTGCCAATAACATACTTAATTAAAAAAAAAATTAGGATGTGTGCAGTACCTCACTACATATTCATAGTGTTTTACGAATAAGTACCTGCCTTTTTTAGGATACACAAAAACTAACAATTAACCCATTCCGGCATTTTTATAATATGACATAATTTGTTAATTAAAAACCTTAATTATTATTATATTGGATGATTTATTCGGCGCCGTATAATGGAGTATCCATCTCAAGGGCGCGGGAAACTATGTTGGAAGAGCGAAGTCTTCAGCTTGCTCCTGAACGTTGTAATCGGCTGGTTTTTACGGAGGTCCTCGGGGAGTCGGTTCCAAATGACGGGTCCTGCGACGCCAAAAGCCCTATCATAGAAGCAGGACTTGTTTGCTCTGTTGTTTTCGTCCAGCATGTTGGTGGATGTCTTAGCTGAGCGTAGAGGTCTACTTGCAGGTGTTTTGAGAACACAGAGTTCAGAAAGTGACTGAGGTGCCATTTTATTGTTCAAAGCTTTGTAGACTATAAGGCACAGTTTGTATTGGACCCTTTCACCTACTCTTAACCAGTGTAACTTTTCCAGCAAAGGTGTGATGTGGCAGCCCTTATCTTCGCGGAAAATAAGCCTTGCAGCGCTAACACTAAACTTCACATAAAATTAAAACGGTACAATATAGAACTATAATTTTTTTTTGTTATTTGGATATTTGTTTAATCTCCAACTCCAGGCAACTAAGTTTTGGAAGGGTATGGTATTTTTTTAAACATTCTGACATCTGAAGAGCCACCAAGCATTTTTCACATTCCCATCGTGATTCACTTTTCTTTTTCAGTAATGAACACTTTTTAAAAAAAAACTGGACGGGTTTTGTTTGACAGGATTTGTCTAGAGAAATGTGCCCATTGTATAGCCTGTAATCGCAAAGGGCGTGCTCCTCAAGATGCCCTTCCTTGCCTCTTGTATGGTGCTAGCGTAATATTCTCTAATATGCCTTCGCTATAATAATAATAATTAAATAAAGCTGAGCAAGATAAGATAATAAAATATCTTGATCTTGCTCATGAAATCAAAGATATGTGGAGAACACCTACCACAATCATCGTGCCTATAGTGTTGTCTGTGAATGGTTTAATACCTAAGAGTCTGTCAAGCAATCTCAGAAAACTGGGAGTAGATGACAGGCTCAAATACAGCATGCAGAAGGCCGTACTTCTATCGTCCACCAGGATAGTAAGAAGGTTTTTGTCCCTGTAGCTCTGTAAGTGATCTCCCATGATTGTACTATTTCATAGAACATCATGGAAGAATCAACTCGAATAATGTTGGGGTTCTACATTTTGAATATACATACATTTATTTTAATATTTTATGGTTTTTGTTATTTAATGTTATTTTTAAATTTTATTGTTAATCTTATATTGTGTTCAAAATGTAGAATCAAATATTGTTTTGTTTAATAAATGAGATATGAGATAATAATAATAAGAACACTTTATTGATCAGAAAAAAAAAATCATGAGCAATTGGCGAGCTTATTGCCTGGAGGCAATATCTTCCAGCTAACCAAAATAATGTGTGATACTATGTTGACAATGTGTAATTAATACTAAATGTGATAATTTAATACTAAATTTAATTATAACTAATTACATTCTTAGTCCTAAGTAGAACATTATATATGTCATGTTTCCTCTAATAAATACAATAAAATGAAGGATAAAGGCATGTGGAGGAACTTTTTAGGATAAGTCTATGGATTTTAGGTTATTCTTAAAAACGTGTAGCGTAGAGGAATTTCTAATATTGCAAGGTAGATTATTCCACATTCTAATTGCATGGGTCGTAAATGATGAACTGAAGAAGATTGTGGTGTGGGCAGGGACGGCAAGTAACTGGTTATTCTGAGATGTCAGAGGACGTCCATGTGAAGACAGGTATTCAAAATGCTTAAAAAGGTATTGAGGGGAATTGTGCTTTAGGATGTTGTACAGAAAGTAGAGTATATGTAGATCGCGGGATTGTTTGTATGTTGGCCATTTAAGTTCTGCTCGAAATTTGGAAATATGGTCATATTTTTTTAAACCATACACAAATCGTATACATGCATTCTGCAACCTATCCAATTTACCATTGAGTTCCTCAGAGGTATCGGAAAGGGTACAGTCTGCGTAGTATAGGATTGGAAGGAGAAATGTTTGAGCTATCATGCGTTTTGTATTTTGAGGAAGAAATGATTGGAGTCTTTTGAATGAGTGCAGTCTCGGGAAAATTTTACTGCTCACGTTTTTCACGTGGGGTAACCATGAAAGATGTTGATCAAATGTGACTCCGAGATTCTTTATGGTTTTAGTTAGTGGCACAACTGAATTGCCAAGAGAAAGGGGAGGCACATCATCATGTGAAAGTTTATCTATTTTGCGCTTACTACCTATAATGATAGCCTGAGTTTTTGAGGGATTGAGGAGTAGACCATTAGCAGTGGACCAATTAAAAATAGATGTTAAGTCATTATTCAGTTGGTTGATCCCTGAGGCACAGTTGTTCGCGGGGAAGTGTGCATAAATTTGTAGATCATCAGCATACATATGATATTTACAGGTAATGTTGGTGGAAATTGTATCAATAAACAACGAAAAGAGTAGGGGTGATAAGACTCCGCCTTGGGGGACACCCGTATGAATGTTAGCCCAATCGGATACTTCATCTAATTGTTTAACACGTTGTCGTTGATCAGTGAGATACGATTCAAGCCAGGAGATACAAGGGTCTCCGAACTTAAGTCTTTTTAAGTAACCTATCAGGACATCATGATCTACTGAGTTGAACGCATTACTGAAGTCCAACAATACTAGGAGGGTAAGATTTCCTTTATCCATCTCTAGTCTAATGTCATCTGATATGTGAGTAAGGGCTGATGTGGTGCTGTGACGTACACGGAAACCTGATTGCAAGGGATTTAGTAAATTATGTTGGTTAAGATAGTGGAAAATTTGTTCGTAGACCATCCGCTCTAGTACTTTTGAGAGGCAGGGAAGGATAGAAATTGGTCGATAGTCTTTGGATTCTTGTGGTGTGGCAACTTTAGGAATGGGGATAACGTTAGCTTCCTTCCAGGATGACGGTACAGTTGACGAAGAGATGGAAAAGTTGAACATAAATGTTATAACATCAACTACCTGATTAATAATCAAGTGTATAAATTTTATGGTGATGCCGTCGCTCCCAGTTGATTTGGATTTTATTTTGAGTAAATTTCTTTTGACATCGTCTCGTGTGAATGGTTGAAATGAGAAAATGTTGAGATATTTTCAATTTGCTGAAGAATTACATGTTTCTTATGGGTTTCTAGTATGACGGGTGGTGTAGAGAAAAAACTGTTGAGGGTATTAACATTGACTGGTTGATTAGATGAGTTGCTGATGACTTTTCCTAGCCCCTGTGAACGCAGAAATGGCCAGATCGTATTGAGAGTGTTGTCGAGTAGGTTGCTTTTGAAGTAAGCTTTTTTTGCGTTCCTGCAAAGTTGGTTGGCGCGATCTCTTAGATTCCTATATGATTCCCAATTGGACTCAGTACGTGAGGCCTTCCATTTGGAATATCGCCTGTCGCGTTGTTTCATGACAGCTTTTATGTCATCAGTAAGCCATTTGGAAGGGGGATGCTTAACACATGCTGTTTTTAGAGCAGCATGATTGTTGTAGAGTTGTAGAATTAATTTGTTGAATGCGTTCGTTTGTCATGTCATTTATGTTCTCGTGTTGATATATGAGGGACCAGTAATCAGATCCAGCATCCGAGTGAAGGCGCTCCAAATTAATGCTTCGAAAATCTCTGTAAATAACTTCTCTTGCTTTGCGTCTGGGACTCTTAATTTTGTAAGTGATATATATCAAATCATGATTTGAGAATCCATTGGCGCAAATTTGACCATAAGAGGTGACTAATTTTTATTACATTATACATATTTTTATGTAATGCATAAGTATTATATGAGGCCATGTTGGCCAAATAAATAAATTTGAATCCCTTTTTTTATGCATAAAATGTTTACGCAAAGGCAGACCGGCGTTTCGCCAGCTTTGTGTGTCAATGGGTTAAGAGTGGAAGAAGTATTTTTTGTTGGGGGCATTACATTAATATGTTGATATATTTCCAGGTTCCACTGAAGTTGGCAAACTGATTCAGCAAGGCTCCGCCACAACCGGACTGAAGAGAATCACTCTGGAACTGGGGGGCAAGTCTCCCATCATAATC
This sequence comes from Athripsodes cinereus, assembly GCA_947579605.1. Taxonomy (NCBI): domain Eukaryota; kingdom Metazoa; phylum Arthropoda; class Insecta; order Trichoptera; family Leptoceridae; genus Athripsodes; species Athripsodes cinereus. Next base: position 483,626 of record OX388323.1, read on the forward strand.
TTCAAAGATGTAGACATTGAGCAGGCTGTAGAGCAGGCGCACTTTGGTCTCTTCTTCAACATGGGACAGTGTTGTTGTGCTGGATCTAGAACCTTTGTGGAGGATGCTATTTATGATGAGTTTGTTGAGCGTAGTGCTGAGAGAGCCAAGAGTAGGAAGGTTGGGAATCCATATGACCTGACAGTTGAACAGGGACCACAGGTACTCATTTTATTTATCATTCCTTGTGTTATAATATAACATATATCTTTTTAATTTACCAAAGAAGCTCTATAACTATAGCCGTGTTTACGGTGGGCAAACCGGGCAATTATTATTTTAGAATCATAAATTAAACATAAAATGATTGAAAAATTTCGATATTATTGACCAAAAGTACTTGTTGGAAGTCCATTTCAAAATAAATTGAAAAAACACAGTGTGTAGTTAACTTCCTAATGACTTTTTAACTTCGCTTACTAGTATTCAGAGACTCTCGACTCCATCATCAGGCGATTAGAAAAAAAGTGAAATAAGATAAAGACAAGCATTATTTATAAAATTCCAACAAAAGCCCGTGTTGATAAGAAGGTAATAATTCATTGATAAAAATTGAATGATTGATTAAAAAGGCATTGCCTCAAACTTGTATCTACCTATCTATACCCTCAGGGTAAGTAAAGAGGACTGCATGCCATACAGATCTATCCTATCATACTTCTTTGGCTTCCTATACATTCATGCAATTTCTTATATCTATACACACGTCAATTACTCCTTCTTACACGCGCCCGTCCTTGAGAATTTGATCCGCGTGATCAAGACACAATGTTCTCTGATGTCTGCTCTTTCTCACAAGCCCCTCTTTGCTTTCCAGGTGGATCAAGAGCAGCGTGACAAGATCTTGGGTCTTATAAAGTCTGGCAAGGAGCAGGGTGCTAAGGTTGTGGCAGGTGGAGAGGTTTGGGGAGATAAGGGTTTCTATATACAACCAACTGTATTTGCTGATGTAAAAGATCATATGGATATTGCCAGACAGGAGGTAACAAATAACAAATCATCACAATTATTTAATTTTACTCATGAAACTACTGTATAAGACTTAGAGAAGATGTCATCTTATTTCGCCGTCTGGGGCACTATCAAATAAGATGATGTTGACCTTATTATCCCGGAAAATATCCCGGATGGGAACTCTAACCCATCCTTTTCGCTAGGTGTGCTTTGTCCAATTAAACTACAAAGCGAATGCCGAGGGCTTTGATATTTTCCATATAAATCCCAATGATAGTTTCAAGTCAGTAATTTCATGTGTTAAATTTACATATATAACCTCATGAATGGTTAATTCTGAAAATAACTTTGAGAAACTAGCTGACCCGGCAATCGTTGTTTTGCCATATACATTATATATCAACCGTAGTTGAAAATTATCGAATTACTTATATCGCTGTATATATTATAGGGGCTGATGGTAGAAGGATGAAAATTTAGGGCTGTATGTATATTTTAATGCCTCACCATAAAAAAAATAGAAATAAAAAAATTCGGGGTTGACTACCCTTAACTTTTACGGATATGAAAAATAGATGTTGGCCAATTCTCAGACAAAATTTCATCGGTCCAGCCGTTTTGGAGGAGTATGATAACAAACACCGTGACACGAAAATTTTACATATTAGATATTGAAGTTTTATTCTCCCAATTTTATCTTGTAGGTATGTGTGTTTTATAAGTATATTTATTGATTACTAACTGTACAAAACTTTGACATTTGTAATGGGTGGCAGTATAGCTCATCACTGCTAAATTATAAAATATGTTGAATCCATATTTGTAATGCTTTAAAAACACCTCACTTTAAAAGGACACTTGAAAACTTACAGGAAAGAGTGAGATACCTATTCTTTGCTGGAACAATAATATATCTATTTTTGTATCTAATCATATGGCATCTCCCACAAGTAGGGTAGCCAGTGGAATAAACTAATGTAACAAATGTATATTATGATTTTTTATTCCAGATCTTTGGTCCAGTCCAACAGATCCTTAAGTTCTCCAGCATAGATGAGGTGATTGAGAGAGCTAATGATTCCGAGTACGGGCTGGCAGCTGCAGTCTTCACAAAGAATATCGACATTGCCAATCACATGATGCAGGTGAGAATATGAAAAAAGTCAATGTATTTTAATATTCCAAAACTAAGAAATAATGTTCTGGGTAGTGAGTACGTAAGGGTAGTAGCAGAATTAACTACATCGTAACGCGTTTCTAGCGAGTACGTAACGATCATTTTGACAACTCAAGTGGTTAGTTGTGTGTTAATGCATAGTTTATTAAACTACCACTTTACCGTCGCGTTTAGTTGTAGTTAACCGTCGCGTTTAGTAGTAGTGTGCAGGCGCTGTTTACAGCTGCCGCCACGCGTCACCATAGCTCTTGGATAAATACCCGTTTTTACCGTTCATATTGATCCTATAATTCTCAGTTTTCGTGTGTATTGCAAAATAAAATCGCGCAGTTTTTATGCATTATAAATGTGCATCATCTCCTAATTTTAATCGAGTTTTGTGTTAAATTTAATATCTAAAAACGACAACTTCATTTATCAACAGCATACTTAAATCCAAACATGTGTTATGAACAACCGTTTCTGAGAATTACGGTCTAGTGTATTATTATCTAGTGTCCTGCAATGTGTAACAGAGACAGCAACACAACATCGCCACCCACAACACATAGCGGGGGAAAGTGACAATAAAACTTCAGAACGCGAGAGTCACTGATAAATACTTTATAATATGAATGTGTATATCAATGCACACATGGGTAACACAAACAAAGATATTAACATTCAAGAGCAAACTGAAGACATCGCTCGTCCAACAGAGCTTCCTGCGCCCTTGAGATGGATTCTCCATTAAACGGCGCTGAAGAAATCATCCATCATATTTCATCATATTTAACCTTCGTCTATGTGTAATGTGTATGTATTTTAGAGCTGTCAAAGATGCGCGCGCTTTGTTATATGTTTTATCGTTATTGTAACGTTTTAAATATTAAATTAAATATTAAAATAATTAAATTTTAATTGAAAATAAAAATGCATCGACGATTATATTTATTGCTTGAAGCCAGTCGCTTTTTTTACAAAGAAAACAATACTTGCATGATATTGAATTGATTTACTAATTAAATTTTAATGTTGCACGAACCTTCCGCACGACAACCCAAATTGGCGGCAAATGCCAAATGTGTCAAAATTGCAGTAAAATGTCATAGATAAAGATTAAAAAAACGCAAATTTCATATTTTTTGTGTTAGCTGTTGGCAAGCTTTGCTATTTCCGGCTAGAAAATAAACTACATAATATTTAGTCGTTAGTTACTCGCTCTAACTAAAAAGTAGTTTATTCTGCGTTACGGTGTAGTTAGATGTGGTTAGTTAAATGTGCGTTTTTTTTTTTTTTTTTTTTTTTTTTATTTTTTTTTTTATTTTTTTTTTTTTTTTTTTTTTTTATATTATGGGGTATGGTATGCACCGCGACCTATAAGATCTATTGTACGCCCCCTACTTAGCTTTCCCGGTGTTACCAGTCAAAGCGAACCCTCAAGTCCTAGACATTTTATGAAGTCCAGGATCTTGAGGGGGTCCAAGGTGTGGAGAGACTCCACTTCTACCCAGTGTCTGCCTAGGGTTTTGATTCTTGCGAATCCCACAGCATTGCAGTCCGCCAAGAGATGTCGAGGAGTCTCGGCCTCTTCTTCGCAAAATCTACAGGTGCCATCTTCTTCAAGTCCCAGTTTGCGTAGGTGTTCCCTGAGTCACCTACGCAAACTGGGACTAAATGTGCGTTACTTGCGCTGTAGCATAAATTACGTACTCAGTACCCTGGAGAGCTTGTATATATATTACATGCAGCTGGTATGCTGGCTACCCCACTTGTGGGGTATGCCATGATGGTATCATTTTTTTTTCAAAACTAAAAAAAAACTGACTTAAAATATTCAATCATTTGGCGACAATTCGGAGCATTCTCCGAAGAAATATTTGAATGAATGCCTTCGTAACCCGTGTAAGGACGGGAAACGAAGGCATTCATTAGAATATTTCTTCGGAGAATACTCCGAATCGTCACCTAATGATTGATGTTCGCATCCTACTATCTGGACGCACTCTATAGAGAAAGGTAATCAAATCTAGATCAGACTGATCAACTGAATTATGACATTATTAAATTTGACATTTCAACTATTTATGACATTAATTCTTATGACATTTAAATTATTTGTATCATTTCCTTTAGATTTTTTTTCTTCTATCTACTTGACATCTCCTTACTATATTACAATTTTAATTCTTGACATATTAACTACTAAACATTTCATTAACATTCTGTACTGACACTCCAATATTTTATGATTTGGCTTAAATTATTATTGTTATGAAATGATTCCCTTTTGTGTTTTGTTCTTTGTTAATTCTTGTTTTCCAACTGTGTTGTGAATGAGAAATTTGATTTGTGTATTCTTGAACATGTAAAAGGCTCACACCGTGGATGTGTGGAATAAATAAATAATTAACATCAATATGAATTGAAATGCTCAGGTGAAGAATATGGTATGTCACAGAGAAAACGAACTGAGAAAATGCCAATTAAACACTTCAATCCTCCCTTTTTTTGTGTTGTGGTGATATTTTTGAAAGGTGATTATGCATTTTCTTGTAATGTGTGTTTCGGCATTTCGTTTATAAATAAATGCCTTCAATTATAAATGATCAACTGAATTTGGAGTCCACAAGTGATTTCCTAGATGCAATTTTATTCAATTTATTTAGGGATCTTTGGCTCTCTGTGCCATAACAATGTTTAGAATGGTTGGCATTATAATACATCGTTGCTAAATTCAATACTTTTTAAAATTTATATCGTCGCTGCATATTCAAAAAGGGACATGTGAATTCATAAATGTTTTTGACATTTCCAGAATAAACTGCTTATATTGACATCATAACCATTTTATAAAGTGATTCTTAGTATCAAATAATAAAATTCAATACTTAAAGAATAATATCACGTGCCAATAAAAAGTCCAAACTACAATTTTAATGCCTTAACCGCCCTACCCATACGAACGTACGTGATACGTTCGCAATATTATCGCCCGAACGCAACAAGACGTATCACGTACGTTCATGTAAAAAAAATATATACCCGATACCCACAAACCGTACGTAATACGTCCAATAGTTTTGTATGAATCTTTAGAACATCACCTCGTTTAGTACTTCAAGGCCAGCCGACGCGTTCGGGTGTATTCGTGTTTTTTTAGTCTCTCCCATACAAATTACTTCACCGGTCAGTGGTGCTATACGCATGGCGCGGTTTTTACAACAATAATATTACGTTACGTGTTTTTTAGGGAGTTTTTGACTATTTTTTGTTTTGTTTTCATTTACTTACCAGTTTTGTGTAAATATCTACAATTTTTAGTTATTGTCACCTTCTGTATATGTGACATTTTGTGACTTTTTTATATCGTTTGTTGACATTGTGTTTTATCAAAACTGAATCTTTTAGTGAAATTAGTTTTTTTGTATGCGTAAACGAGTGACTTTTTACGTTGTTTGTGGACATTGCTTTTTTTGATCAAATACAGGATTTTTTTGTGTTTCAATATGTCATCAAGCGAGAGTGAATATGAAAATATTAGCACCTCCGGAAGTGAGACCACAATAAGTGAGGATTTTTCTTCTTCACAAGATGAAGATGAAAGCGAAGTAGAAGACGCACCTAGACCCGAAGTCGCTCAGGAGTGGGTGGATATAAGTCCTGAAGGAGATGTTGTGCAACCACCATTTGAATTTTCATCGCCATCCGGTTTTCCTGAAGCAGTAAATAATTGTAAGGAAGAATATCAGTTCTTCAACTACTTTTTTGATGAAGAACTGATGCAACTAATAGTGGATCAAACAAACCTATTTGCCTTATATATATCAATTCTACTCCACATTCTTCGAGAAGTCTAATAAGTTCGTGGCATCCAACAACTATTCCCGAGATGAGGATATTTCTTGCAATCGTTTTAGTGCAAAGTGTGGTAAGGAAACCTGAAGAGAAAATGTACTGGTCCAAAAGTCCAATATTTGAAACTCCATTTTTTGCGCGCACGCTATCATACAGGCGGTTTTTATTGCTGAAGAAATTTTTACACTTTAGCAATAATGCTGAATATGATGAGTCAACTCATCCTAATCCTAAGTTGAATAAAATTTGGCCTATATTTGAATACCTGCAAAACAAATTTCAACAAGGATATGTCCCTGAAAAAAATGTGACTATAGACGAAAGTCTAATGCTATACAAAGGACGTCTGGGCTGGATTCAGTACATGCCACTAAAAAGATCTAGATTTGGCGTGAAGACGTTCATGCTGTGTGAGTCCACCTCAGGCTATATTTGGTCCACAATAATTTACACTGGGAAGAATACTCTTTTCGACGAGAGTTACAGACAACTTCCAATCTCATCCCAAGTAGTCATGTCACTGATGAAACCGTTACTAAATAAAGGGTACTGCCTGACAACCGACAACTTTTACACGTCACCGGAATTGGCTACCTTATTAGTCAGAAATAAAACTGACACATACGGGACACTAAGATTCCGACGAAAAGGAGTACCCGCTAATATTTCTTTTCCGAAGAAGGTTGCTCGTGTGTACACAAAGGCCTACAGAAAGGGAAAACTCATGGTGATGAGATGGCGCGATAAAAAAGACGTATTTTTTTTGTCCACTGTCCACAGCTGCACAATGGTCCAGACAGAATCCGGGAAACAACGCCCGACGGTCGCCAATGACTACAATTTTACAATGGGGGGTGTCGACAGGGTCGACCAACATTTGGCGATTCGCCCTGTTACAAGAAAACAGGGGAAAAAATACTACAAAAAAATGTTCTTCCACCTGCTGGAACAAGCACTTTGGAATGCATTCGTTTTGTATAAAAAAAAGGCGGAGAGTTCAACAATTCTAAATATAGGGAGAAAGTTATAAATCAATATTTAGAATTATACCATTCCCCAGAATTTTCATCGAAAGGAGGAAGACCTTCAACTACACCAAACCCTTTGCGTCTAACAGATAGACACTTTATTGATACCATTCCCCCTACCGCAAACAAGATGAATCCTGGAAGACGATGTATTGTTTGCTGTAGTAAAAAAGATGACAAGGGGAAAAAAATCAGGAAAGAGACCAGTGGCCCGTTCCACCATCATACTTTTCAACTCTATACGAGAATTCTGCGAAGTGCAAAGCGATCGCGTTCCACGAAAAAAAATGACCACTTTGCGGCGTCGCCGCCAGTTGCGAGGTCTTTGCAATTGATATTAGCGACACCTAGTAGTAACTAAGTGGTACTACGTTTCGCGCGTAAGCAATCATATGACAATTTTGACATTTCGTTGCGGTTGTTTGTGTTTTAGATCGTATTTTTTGAGTAAATTTTTGAAAAAATGAGCCGAAAGGAAACTATTAAGAAAAAAATTTGCCGTATTAGAAGTTGTGAAGTAGAAAAAAGATGTTCTCTTTGGGTCTTTTAGTAACATCATCACCAATTCAAAATATTCCAGGAACTGCGTGTGCAAAATATCTTGGAAATTTATCTTTTTTTTATAATTTCTCACAACTCCGTCTTCCACATCCCTTTCTAATAATATTTTTCGCCACATTGTATAACAAATTTACTTAAAACACCTATAATATACAACCGTCTACTTTCACAACACAACGAATCGCAAATTTGAAATGTCAAAATATTCTTTTCAATTCGTTCGCAATGTTGGCAAAGTTTTTTATGAAAAGTAGTAATGGTGGAACAGAACTGCCTATTTACTTTGCAAATGGCGTCTTCTTTTCACTTTGCGCTTTGCAACTCCTACTTTGCGAAAAAATGTAATGGTGGAACGGAAACAAGCCGATAAATTGCAAAGTGCAAAATGCAGAGTTGAAAAGTATAATGGTGGAACGGGCCACAGATATTACTGTCCTGACTGTGATGTGGGGCTGTGCATCCCATGCTTCAAAATATATCACACAAAAAAAAATTATTAGTATCTATTTCATTTCATTTCATTTCTATAATATAAAAATGATTACTAAATTGTAGTTTTATTATCCCCACTCTTTTTTGTAATTGGTTTGTATGAAGAAAAAATTGATAAAAAGTCGTAATTCATAAATATCTTCATATTTAGCAGTTCACCTTGAAAGTGAAATGGAAACTGGCCCAAGGAAAGATGTCGTGTTCATTTTGAACACCCTGTAATCGCTGGTTACCTCATTTGTAAAAGAATGTATCGATATTATGATGCTTCAACAGGTACTAAATACTTATCGTCGTTGATAGTGTTAAACCGCGTAACTAAAGTCTGCAATACCGCGTAAGTGGCAATTGTGTCAAAATCGAGATTTCACGTATAGATACTCCACCAATCAAGAACTTCCTCGAAAAAAAAAATCGTTTTTATTGACCAATCAGAAATGTGTAAACATTTGCTTTGAATATTTAGGCGGTTATGCATGAGTAACACTCCCAAACACAATACCGCGTAAGGGTTAGTGTTTGTATGAACTTTGAGCAGTGCGTGTGGTTTCTCGTGGTTTGTTTCTATTAAAGTGCTATTTTAAATCATTCCTTTCACACATTTGGCCAGGTAATTATTTATTATACTTTCTTAATAGTTTTAGTATATATTTCAATTACATATCTTTTCAAAAATATATTTAGAAAACGTTTTTATATAAAATAATTGGTTAGGCGGTTTTGCTTTGTAAATTACCTTTGCACATACGCGGTTTTGATAATAAATTATTTTTACTTTAATATCATTTTATGCATGATTAAGTGGAAGAAATCGACATTTACACTTAGTATAATGAAGAAAACATTTGTTTAAGGTATCATGGAAAGTGAATATAAGATTTTAATTGAGGACCCTGATGTGGAAAATGAGGTGACGACTCTCAGACAACTTCAACGTGAGCGATTGCTGAGACAAAATAATAGCATTTCTAAAACTACACACTCGTTGACGACAATATCCACGATCTGTTCTGGTCTTGGCGACTTTTGTTCCGATGATTCTGTTGCTGACCCACATTATTTTCCCGAACCTCTTCAATCATCTACACTATTAAAAGATTCATTAGATCTCCCTGGGCCTCCTTCGCAATCTTCTACTCTCTCCTTAACAGATCCAAATTCTTCAGAAAATGTTGTTACATCATCTCACAATAGAAGAAGAAATAAAATAGCAAATTCAGAGACCTGGAAAAGGAATAAAAATAGGAAGAAGAGAATGTTAGGGGAACAATACATCGGATTCCAGAAAACTGAAGGAAGATATGTACAAGAATACCTTAAATCCAAACGTCAAATGAAACCGATATGTAATTCTAAATTTTGTGCAAATTCTAAGACAATGTATTGTGCAAGAATCACAGGAGAATCCAGACAAGAATTATTTAATAGATTTTGGAAAAACATGTCTTGGAAAGAAAATAAATTCTACATTTTGTCATTGGTCGACAGACAAACCACAAGAAAGAAAACAAAAAACGAGTCCAGACGCGGTTTTACAAATGTGTATAATCTCAATATAGATGATCAACGTCGAAGAGTTTGCAAGATTACTTTTTTAAATACATTTGATATAAAAGATTGGACTGTTAGATATTGGCAAAAAAGTACAACAAATAATAATAAAAACCCAACAAATAATCAACGTGCAGCCACCGCATCTACGTCGAAAGCAAAAACTGTCGAAATTTTTTTAGATTTACTACCCAAAATGCCGTCACATTATTGTAGAAAATCGACAAATAAATTATATTTAGAACCAATAATTCAATCCAAGTGTGAACTATTGTAACGTATTCCTTCTTGGTAGATATTTGAGACTTCCTCAGGGATTTCGATGGGTGATGATATGAGAGTGTTGGTGGGTTGCAAGCGAAAACATCAGATAGGAGGCACAAAAGTTTATTCAAGAGCACAAATATTTATTTACACATATCAAGGCGAAACGTTTCACATGTTTATGCAAAGTTAAAAGATATTTGACACTCACAGATAATTTTAATACAAAAAATAAAAAAGGAGTTCATACCTCCGTTGTCTATTGTAAGAACAACGGAGGTAGACTGCAAAAATGGCTGACGCGCCCGGAAAAGGATCAAGAAGTAGGAATCTGTTTTGTTCTTAAGATGAAAAGGAATTTACATTATCTCAGGATAGAGGGCCAGGGCTTTCACAGGATTTCAATAGATGGCAACACAAGTACCATTTTTTAAGATATTAAATTATAAGGGTCCCATGACACCATCTCAAGTTGTCTTTTAAAGAAAAAAAATGAATAAAAAAAAAGAAAAGTTTCAAAGTCAGTAATAAGAAGGATTCTACAGAACTAAGAGTGTCAAAGATAAGAAAGATTTTACAATACTGTGAGTGTCAGAGATAAGAAAGATTTTACAATACTGTGAGTGTCAAAACAAAGATACAAATTATCATAACAGACATTAGTAACAAATTCTTAATTATTCCTTTACAAATAGACATGTCTCAAGCAAGCAAGGGACCAGGAAGATGCGCCGACAGAACAGGTCGCGGATACGGGATCGTAGACAATGTTCTCGCCATACTTCTAGGTAAACCTTTACATGCTTAAGACAAAACAAAAAAAAATTTAAATTCTTTTTACATAATACAACAAAACCTTCAACAATTTTACAAACACTTTTCTTTACTCCAAGAGGAGGTATCCATTACAATTATATCTGATCTACCTCTATTATAAGGGCGGTAATCCTTTACCCTATAGCATTTTTCTTTTGTGGAAACTTCCCACCAATTTCATACAGGCAAATGGTTAATATCAGGTACCAAACCTATCGCGCAGAGCTTCTCTAAGCGACCTGTATGAATTTTCTTTGTTTGAGCGTCCTCAAACCTCACTTGGACAATAAGCTTGTCGGGCATTAAAAAAATTGAAAATTTAACTAAGATAATTTGAGTTAGAACTGATTGTATTAGGGTAGGACGGTTAGTCATACCTCTATATCAGTCTAAACCAGGAGATGTACATGGAAGATGGCGAATCATCCAATGACTCCTTAACATTCATACTAGGCAAGTAGAAATTACTGTAAGGGTACGCATTCCATACAGTAAAGTTGCCGCAAAAATGGCCAGCAGGTTCACACCATGTGAGAAACCTTGCCATATAATTTATTTACAAAACCATGCACACTAGAAGTTGAAACACAACAAACTTGTTTTAATTTGACTGATGCGACCTTGACCCTCAATTTAAGATTTAGCATTAATGATTTGATATACTAAGAGAATTAGTGGTAACCTTTCACACACTTTCATACTTCATCTTTTATTGCGCAATCTGACATACTTTCTACTTTTACACCTTGAAATATATAGATATATAAATAAACAAATAAATAAATCAGTTACCACTTAACTCAGTGATTCAGGAGTTCACGCAAAAATTTAAGGAAAACAACAAAAGAATTCGTATACTTACGTATACTGGAGGGTCAAAATTACATCAGTTATACAGTATAAAATTCTTTAAAACTAACATGTTGTATGTCTTTTGTCTGCGACAGTGGATGGGTTCAGATTATTGCGAACACGTTGCTACTGAAAACGGCTAGCATATGAGATGATAAAGGCAACTTCAGGCATCCACGGGCGCAAACAAAAAAAGGTGATCAAACATACAAAAAATATTATTTAAGGGCGCCACAAAGTTCGAACAATTCAAAATTCTCACAGAAGCGGAACCTTGAAGAGCCTCTATGAGATTTCTTAACTAAATGTTTACAATAAGATGGGCTGCAAAAGTTACAAGTACTTGAAGAGTAGAAATACCAAATTTTTGACTATTAACAGTATTATAATTTATTTTGCTTTAAAGAAGAAAGAAAGATAATTCCTTTGACATTACTATGACTGTAAATATAATTTCTTTTGTGAGTCTAACATTTTTATTACATACAAAATTCACTATTAACATTGACCTGTGATGTATAGACATAGTTCTTTTTATTCATTAAAATTGCAGCCCAAGAAAACATTACATTTTTACATAAATTCTTTACATTATCAAAATTTCAAGTTTACATTGATGGATTTACATTCAGAATGAAATATAACAACAAAATTTTGGAGAAACACATACCTAGGACTCAGAACTTAATGATATCCTTAGCATGATAGTTTCCCATTGCTCCAGTATCTACATCGCATAGCTCGTATACTAAAAAAATGTTTGGAAGTCTTGTCCTTCGATAAGACTCGAAAAAAAAAATTAATAACAATATTTTTTAAATTGTTAAAGTTTGGAAACCGCTGGAAAGTTTGACATTCCCTGGAAATATCGTAGACATAACATTACATACATTACATATCATAAAATTAACAATTCCAGCATATGAGTAAAAGAATTATTGGTAATTATTCAAATTTGTTTTGTTAAGCCTCTTCTAGCAATATTGAGGTCTATGATCATTTCACTTCAAACCATACATAAATACATCTACAGCCCGCGTGACACGCACGCTAGGTAGGTACAAGTACAATGAATTTAAATTTGATTTCTTTACTTTTGAGTGTAATTAGCCAGATATAGAAAATACTTTACTTGGACTATTTCACAAACTGGACATTTATAAATTTACAACTCTTATTTTGTAGATCCTTCAGTGTAGAATCTTACATCAACAAGCAAATAATTCCGCAAATAATTGTAAAATGATCTTAGCTAGTATCACTTGAATTTATGCAAAATTGAAACTGGAATTTTTACAATCTCATTGGCACAAAAGGCAAAGCATGGAACAACATGTAAAAAACTGTATCTATAGTAGGTATATAAATTATTTCAGTACAAAATGAACAAAACAACACCACATTCTTCCATAAAAACCTGTATAGTAGTTAGACGATTAAGGTTGTCTGTTACGAATTGAAGGAAGTATTCATTTCATCATCCTCAAAACCATCAAGCATCAAGGGTTCTCTGTGTAGATAAAGAAGGCCTCGAAGAAACGTCAGATCTAGATGACAAAACATGGGACATCCTTCTATTGGAGGTCAGGAACCGTCAAGGAAGAAAATTCCGTCATGGACATCCTTCGTAGTGGTGGTAGCAGGCTTCTTAAGGGATTGCAACGTTGGAGATCTTCATCTCATCAGAAGGAAATTATCTGGACGTCTTAGGAAAGTTTGGAGTATCTGTTCACAATCTTGTCAATTTCTTGTTGTATTTATTTCTTAAATTCTCCATTCATTAACAATATCTGGTCGTACTTGCAATATAGCGGATTTCTTTTTGAAGATCATAAATGTATCTCGCATATATTTATTATTAAATCGTTTTTATTTTAACACTGTTTATAATTCAAATAAATAGACTCGTTCATTTTTTCTTTGTTGATGTAACGGTTTTTTCTTTATTATATGAGTTTTTTTGAGGGCGCGCAAATGTATCACGCACTTGATTATTTATTAATTAAAATGTGGTTATTATTACTCTATTTATCAATTCAAATGTTCATTGAAGGACTAACATAACCTTATTGTCATGTGGTGAAATTTACGAAGTACACTTGTTGTAGTGAGGCGAAAATTTAAAAACTCACTTATTTATTTATTAAAATGTTTTTTTTTTTTTTTTTTATTATTTATAGCACTGTTTATTTAATTCGATTATTCACTGAAGCACCATCGTAGTCCTTATTGGTCATGCGGTGAGATTTTCGCAGAGCAAAACGACAGTTGCACAGTCTTGTTGCGAAGGAGGGAAAATTTCAACTGTTTTTGATCGAACATTCTAGAGAAGTGTGTGTGTGTTGGTGATACATGGAAACATGGGTGGGTCACGCACTTTCGTAACGGTATTTCTTCATATACATACGCCTAACTATGCACTGATTATTGATATTATCTGCGCACTGCAAAATTCACTTAAAACACACCAAACATTCTCATTAATAATGCCAGCACGTTGTAGGCGCCATTCTGTAACGTATTCCTTCTTGGTAGATATTTGAGACTTCCTCAGGGATTTCGATGGGTGATGATATGAGAGTGTTGGTGGGTTGCAAGCGAAAACATCAGATAGGAGGCACAAAAGTTTATTCAAGAGCACAAATATTTATTTACACATATCAAGGCGAAACGTTTCACATGTTTATGCAAAGTTAAAAGATATTTGACACTCACAGATAATTTTAATACAAAAAATAAAAAAGGAGTTCATACCTCCGTTGTCTATTGTAAGAACAACGGAGGTAGACTGCAAAAATGGCTGACGCGCCCGGAAAAGGATCAAGAAGTAGGAATCTGTTTTGTTCTTAAGATGAAAAGGAATTTACATTATCTCAGGATAGAGGGCCAGGGCTTTCACAGGATTTCAATAGATGGCAACACAAGTACCATTTTTTAAGATATTAAATTATAAGGGTCCCATGACACTATACAGAAAATATCTAGACTATACAAAAGAAACCAATTCCATTGCAGCATCAAGAACACTGTTTGAAAACATTTTGAATAAGAAAGACATAGGTATATTCCTACCCAAAAAAGATCAGTGTGACACGTGTTGTGCTTTTAAAGCAGGGAATATTACCCAAGAATTGTTTGAAAGGCATTGCGTGTTAAAGAATTCAGCAAGAGATGAAAAAAATAAAGACAAAGAGACGGCACAGCGCGGTGAAATCCACGCTATTGTTGCAGACTTACAGGCAGTGAAATTATGTCCAGCATTAAATGCAAGTGCATTATATTTTAAAACCAAACTAGCAGTACACAATTTCACTGTATTCAATCTTAGCAACAATGATGTCACATGTTATTGGTTCGATGAAACCATAACAGACCTCAAAGCCACCACATTTACGTCTTTTTTTGTACACTATGTGATGCAACTAATAGAGAACGATCCCAAAGATGTGGTTATCTATACAGATGGAAGAAAATTTTTGGAAAAAGGCCACACGCAGATGGAAGTAGACTCAGTACATTCCGTCATCGAAAGGAAATTGAAAAATCGGGAGGTTTTCTTACCTTGTGAGTATGCCAGCGTGACAAAAGTGGCGAGGTTCAAACCAAAGCCATACGAGGTAATAACTCCAGATTTTTCATTTTTCAAAGACTACGCACACAAAGACTATCTTGTTTATGACTCTATACGTCCAAGTCGTGGAGTTGGAAGTTCCTGCGTAGTAGATATAAGAGTTTTGAAGTATAATCCAGATGGCACAATTCAATTCAAAACTAACTATCAAGATGAATTTTCTAATCTCCCACAAAGGCCAAAGGTACCGAGATCGAATAGTGTCGCACAATTGCATTTAGAGAGATTAAAAATCACAAAATCTAAATTTAAACATTTACAAGAACTAAAATCTGTTATTCCATCTGATTACCACAACTTTTACGATAATTTACCACATGAAATGTAAATTGATGAAATCATATTTTTTTGCGAGAAAGGAAATTCTTCTATTTTTGATGTCATGTAGTTTTTTTATTCATTACCTAGTAGATTAAATAAAATGTCGATTAAATTTAATTATTTCTTTCAGTTTCCCTTATTTTTTTTTAATTTTCCTTATTTTATATGTTTTGTATTATCTATTGATATCAATGCTATTTACCTACTGTTTATTTGTTTTGACTCATAATATGACAATGTAGTCTATTTTCCAGTTTTTAATTTTTGGTATATTTATAATATGCTCATAGGTGTACAGGTATTTAATATTTAGAATTTCTATTCACCCAAAATTGTTTTAGTAGCTGCTTCATTATTTCAGTTAGAAATTGTTTTTCGTACATATTATTCTTTATGCCTATATTTTATAGATCATTATTTTATAAACATTATGACCACGTTTACATATCTTAATTGTGCCTATAATAAATATTCATTACAGAATAATTTTGTTTTATTTTATTATCTCCCATTTTCATTCAGTTGTATTAAAATTAGTTATTATTATTATGAAACAATTTCCTACAATTCCGCGTATATACTCACATGGTGTCAAAAACAAATACTCAAATGTAATTCAATACTGCCAAAGTGGAATAAAATACGCAAATACAATTTTCTTACGGTGAATTCATAACACTATTATGCAAATAATCAATTTAAGTCTATCATTTTTTATTTGAAGCTTGTAGGTATAATACAAATGAAATTCAACAGTTTTTTGTGTCTCCTGTAAAATTTGGTTCTGAATACTTACGCAGTATTGCAGAACTTACTTACGCGGTTTGACACTTTCAACGACGTTATAATTCTTATAAAAAATATTCAACAAAATATAAAGATGTCGTGTTTATTTTGGACTCCCAGCAATCGCTGGTTACCTCATTTGTAAAAGAATGTATCGATATTATGATGCTTCAACAGGTACTAAATACTTGTGTTTCTCATAAAAAATATTCAATAGAATATACTCGGCAACATCTTATGTTGAGAACCCCTGACTTGGAAAGGATACATAAAAGGGTAATAAATCGGTCTATTATGTAAAAGTTTTGTCAGGTATATTGTAAACAAGTATTATTATTGAGAAAACTAACAAAAAAAAACCCAATAATTTTTTACCTACTTTTTGAATAATAACCCAAAGGTAGGGCGGTTAATGAACATTTTTAAAAGAGTATGCCCAAATAAAAATGTGTGCACATGTCTCTTTTTGAATATGCAGCGACGATATGTTAAAATACTATTGCAATTTCTAACGAATCAGCTTAGGTTGTTATATTATCTTTTATTTATTTTAATTTTATTTTTGCAGGTTCTGCGTGCTGGCACAGTATGGATCAATTGTTACAATGTTTTCACACCCCAAGTACCCTTTGGAGGGTACAAATTGTCCGGACACGGAAGGGAGAATGGTCCTTACGGTATCAGAGCTTACACAGAAGTGAAGACTGTCATTACTAAAGTCTTGCAGAAGAATTCATAAACAAATAATAATAAAAGTATATACTTATGATAAGAAATTTTTGGAAATATATAAATTAAATAAAGTTTTCTATTATTTGACATATATATTACGGTATTAGCATATTACTTTTAGGATCAAATTGAAGACAACATCGTTCTTGCAACATAGTTTCTAATTTCATTGAGATGGATGCTCCATTAAAAGGTAGCGAAAAAATCATACGACATACAGTTACCTTAATGCAGAACTATCTCCTAATTCCAATTTTGGTCAAACTGAGTTTAGTATTAAGAAATAAGAAATGTTAATAACAGATACGAGATAATGAAATGAATGGTGGTTATTAGATTCCTAAATAATAATGCATGTCAAAATTTGCTTTAGATATTTTTAATAGTTTTATTTTTATTACAAAAACAAAACTATTAACTACTCCTTTGAAAAATCACCCTAAAATACTTAAGATATTTCTGCATTAAGGTAGTGATACATACATGCATACTTAGACTAAGTTCACATATGCGATCAAATTAAAAGAGAGTTCAAATTGCGCGTCTAGACATCCGTTTATTTTCTTTAAAACTGATCACATGCACGCGCACCAACACTGCGCTTAGAGAAAGTCTTTAGATGTGCGTTAACGTGCATTTTATTGTTAGTGCTCCACATCCTGAACTCTCTTACAATCTTGATCGCGTGTTGACACGCGTTACATGTGAACATAGCCTTAATGTGTACATGGAAAATTAATATAATAGAGAACTTTATTTGATTGATTTTAATAGTAGATTTTAAGTTTATAAGAGGAAATGCAGTCTGTTTTTTAAGCAATGTGATTTTACTATTTAATTTGCAGCAATGACGCATACCACCTATTCTGAATAATTTATGTATCACAAAACTAAAAAAATATTTTACATATTGTAATGAAATAAATGACATTTATAAATGTAAATGGTGCAAATTTTCACTATGTCTATGTATAAAATTATTATGTTATAAATTTTTGACACAATTGGATTTCGGGGACTGGATTTCAATTGTTGATTGTTATTTCCATTGAATTACAACATTTATGATGTCTTTCCAATTTGAAAACACAGGAATTGTATGAAATCGTACAAAATCCTTAATTTCAATAATGGAAAAATATAGAGTTGAACTATATTTACAACTTTCAAATCATGTGATAAGCATGACACGAGGAATTGGGAATAACAATAATAATAATCGGACTATTTATATGTGGCGCCGTTTAATGATCCGTGACCATCTCAAGGGCGCCGTGACTTCTCCCGAACAGTAGTGTTTTCAACTTGGTTCTAAACGTGGTTGTGGACTGATTCACCCTCAGATCTGTGGGCAGTCTGTTCCAGACGGATGGCGCGGCGGCTCTGAAGCTCCTTTCTATCCATATTATTCTCAATTTGTAAATTTGATATTTCTTTACTTAATGTCATTTTACTGGGCTCTGCAATTGGTTTGTCTTCTACACCCTCTCCAGGTTTTCATAGGATTTTTGATCTATGGTGAAATTGGCTTCTGACAGATTTGTAACATTTTTACTGATCCTCTGAGATACATTGGCTTTGACCACAATATCCATTTCTCCAACATTGCTTTCATTATTTATTTTCATTTTCTCTCTAGCATTTCCATGCGAAATTACAGAGGCAGACAAATTAGATTTTTTTTGGGCATTTGGTGTTTTAGGAGGGGTTTTTCTAGGCATTTCCAGGTTTCCCATTGATTTTCGATCTAGAGTACAATTGGTTTCTGACAGAAATGTAACATTTTTATTGATCTTCTGAGGTTCATCAGCCTCAAACTCAGCATCCATTTCTCCAACATTGCCTTCATTATTCGTTTCCAGTTCCTGTTCATCGTCTCCATATGAGATAGCAGAGGCAAACAAATTTGACTTTTTTTGGGCATTTGATGGATTAAAAAGGGTTTTTCTAGGCACTTCCAGATTCTCATAAGACTTTTGATCCATGGTAAAATTACCTTCTGAGAGATTAGTTACATTTTTACTGATCCTTTGAGGTACATTGGCTTCAACTTCAACATCTGTTTCTCCAACAATGGCTTCATTATTCATTTCCGGTTCCTCTTCATCATCTCCATATGAGATAGCAGAGGCAAACAAATTTGACTTCTTTTGGGCATTTGATGGATTAAAAAGAGTTTTCCTAGGCACTTCCAGATTCTCATAAGACTTTTGATTCATGGTAAAATTGGCATCTGAGAGATTAGTTACATTTTTACTGATCCTTTGAAGTACATTGGCTTCGACCTCAACATCCATTTCTCCAACATTCTCTTCCTTATTTGTTTCAGTTTCTTCCTCAGCGTCTCCATACGAGATAGCAGAGGCAAACAAATTTGACTTCTTTCGAGCATTTGATGGTTTAAAAAGAGTTTTTCTAGGCATTTCTAGATTTCCCAATGATTTTTGATCCATTGTGAAATTGGCCTCAGAGAGATAAGTAACATTTTTACTTGGTCTTTGATGTTCGTTGGTATCCATATCAACATCATTTTCATTATTGACATCATCCATTCCATCACCGTATGAAATAGCAGAAGCAAACAAATTAGACTTCTGAAGATTGGATGATTTGAATAAAGTTTTCTTTGGTACTTTAAGATTTCCAAATGATTTCTGAATATCTAAAGAATAATTAGCTTCGGACTCGCTCTCATTCTGTGAATTTATAGGTGTACAAAATGAAAAAAAAATAAAAAACAAAGATCAAAACATTAAATATTAATGATTAAATCAAAACATGAAACATATTAATTAATGAATTATCGGAGTATTTTTTTTTCTTTTTCCAACTCGCAAAACTATCTTGCCTTTAAAAATGATTTTCACCGAACCCCCATGACTGACTCACCGAACCCCTGGGGTTCGATCGAACCCAGGTTAAGAACCACTGGTCTAAACTCTGTGTCATCCACTCCTAAAGGAAGTTCACATAATATGTATCATTCTTTATTCTTATCCTAAGGCCATTGATTTGGCACTTGGAGTCATTAAGTAATAATTATAAACAATATTCATTTTCACAGACATTCTCAAATCATGACCCAGCCAAGATTTTATATACCTACATACTTAATTAAATCAGAATATAAGCACAAGAAATATATAATGTATAAATTAGTAAGACTGGTGCCTTTTGTTTTCTTTATACAAGTGTTATTTTATAAAATGTAATTCCATATTGTTATTTGTATGAAAAATTATATTTTATAAATATGATAAAAATATATCTAATTTTGTAGAAAAATTATAATTTTTAATTAATTATATACCTTATCCATGTTGTTTACTCTACTTATGTATGTATGTATTTATGGCTTTTCCCACAAGTGGGGTAGCAAGTGGACTAACAGCAAGCAATAAAGATGCAGATTGTCCTCTCCTAGCCAATAAAAATATAAGACAGATAGGATGAGGAGTGGCCGGTGCACTTCAACCCATTGTCAGCAATGACAATGTGTCGAACATGGTAAAAATGCTGGTACACAACACCATTCTTGTTCGGAACACTTATGTATGCAAGAGAAACTTGGATGTGGTTGAAGGACGAGAGTGGAATAAATGCTGTGGAGATGCGATCACTGAGAAGAATGGTAGATAAAACATTACGTGATGGAGTGAAGATATCGGGAGAATTGAGTGGATGTGAGAAGAGTGTTGTTGATAGAATGTGTGTAAATAAATTGAGATGGTTTGGTCATGCGGGAACGGATAGAAGAAGAAAGAATGACAAAAAGGATATACTTGTCTGAAAGGAAGGGTGTGAGGAAGTGCAGGTGTCCGAGAACTACGTAGATTAATTTCAAGAATTGAAAGATGTGGCGATACACTTTTAATCTTTTATTTACAATACAACACGGTACTCAGTGACACCTTCTATTTCTACCAATAGTTACTCAAAGACAAGTGTTTATCAAAAAACCATGATCCATGGTGTGTTACCTACACGTCCACTGCACAGTTCCAAAACTTAAGAGGAAACGCCTTATGTATTCGAGAAATCACAATTTATGTAATTTTGGTTTATTTATATTATGCTTTAAAAACACAACAGAAAGTGAAATATACTAAATAACAATCGCACTGTTAGAGGCATTTGTTGTCCTTGTTCTGTTCAATAGTTAAACAATTCCAAATATTTATTTATGGGATAGAAAATAGGTACATTAATTTTTATTCACTAACTAAATATTTAAAATATAAAGGGAACCATGTATTTTTTTATAATTATTTGTTCGTGGAATTGATTACAGCTAATACCTATTAAATCAAAATTTTCGAGTTATGGACCTGTACAGTCGACATATAACCTACTTTTGGAGCCAATGATAATTGCTACAACACTTACTGTAGGTGTGCAACAATACCTTACAATACACTACAGGCGGCATGCCTCATCACTGAACTGATCTTCTTTCTGTGCCGTGTCAGGTCCCCTCGACTTTGGCAATCACTCCAGCGAAAACCCCCCTGTCCTGTGCTGCTCTGAACAGGTCATTCACTGTCCTCATTCCGGTCCATTCTCTAATATTGCGCAGCCAGGACATCTGCTTTCTGCCAACTCCCCGTCTTCCTTCTATCTTGCCCTCCAATATAAAGCGGAGGAGACAGTATACTTCTCTCCACGCAGCATGTGACCCTAATATGAGACTGAACTGATACTGAACATAAATATCTTAAACACAATGTTTTACAAATAACTGCTTTTTGTTTTACTGAGAGGTGTCTTGAAATAAAAACTATCATCTGTTTTATTTGCAATAATAATAATAAAGAAAACAATTTACAAAGCGTATATGAAATCGATTAAATAATTTGTACTACAAGAAAATAATAAAAATACTTAGATTATGCATTCACATAATATTGTTTTAGCATCATATTGGAGATTCTTATTTATCCATAAATGCAAATCTTTTGTCATCTCCTGATTCAGTCGGATAAAGGCAGCTAAGAGGTCCTGTAAAAGCTATACATTATATAAAAGTAAGTAACAATAACGTCACTATGTTGTCACCAGATTGTTCTATGATAACCCAAGGCACATAGTAAAGATGAGGAAAAATAAATCAGATTACAAATTATGTAGAGTATGTGTTCACTTCTTCCTTTTCAACACAGGATCGTCAATTTTCCCCTTGATTTTGGGCACATTTCTACCTGTGGCCGGAATACTCTGAAAGTAGAAAAAAGTAAATAATTAAACTGGCACGTATTGGAAAAGAGCATCCATGTAAAATATTGATTTATTTGGAATGGAAATTATTTATACTTAATGGAAAATAAAAATAATAAAACACTAAATATTTCGAGTAGGTATAGGTACTATGACCAGACACCTACGAACAAGGAAGTACATTATGTACATCCATCACTGGTGTAGCGCACAGATGTGGCAAGTGCAGTTTTTACCAAAAATGAGTTATTATACGCATGCGAATCTATATCATCTGAAGTATGTTCCTTAGGAATATTATTGTGTAACTCTGTGTCATTCACGAGATATTTAACAAAAACTATGTGTGGTTAGTACTAGATTGTATGGCATCTCAAACTTTCAACATTGATTATCTCAAAACTATGAAAACTGTACTTACCACTTCTGTGCGCTATGCCATCGATATGAGATAGAATAAGCTAGTATATAGGTACACACGTACTTAATACAGCTGTAGATAGGTACATATTGAAATACAATACATTTATGGCGTTTACATACAAGATAGCAGATCCTTTTAGAAATTCGGAAATCGGGGTGTTAAATATTATTACGTAGCTGGGTAGGTCCTTTATATGAACACAAATTTCACATAATAACTTTTATTGTCCCTACTAGAGCTCTGGGAAAAAACAAGGGTATTTTTTATGACAACCAATTGTTTTCGAATTACAACATACAAATTTGTATTGTTTTGTTTTGAAAGGACCAAATATTATTTCGACTTACGTATTAGCGGGGATTTCGAATTATAAATGTGCTTCTCTATGAAAATTTCAATATGGGGACACATAAACATTTTGGATTTAAGACAGTGAGCCCAGGGGTCACCGAATAAGGGGGTGATGTAGAAATTTACTTCCCTCCCAATGGGAACATTCTAACCAAAGCAGCTCTCCACCAAGGGAGACAGGACACACAAAACAAAAAGAAAAACAAGATTGATAGGTAATACTGCTACCTGTCCTAAATGTCTTATTTCTAATGCCATGGAGAGCATGACCTGAATGTGTATTACATGCATTAATTAGTCTACTGGTTACTCCATTTCTAGTGATGGTACGGACAAAGAAATTTGATTAAAACTGTCTCACCTTTATCCTAAAATTATGTGGTAGATACTCTTCTACAAAATTCCCAAAATCTCTATGCGTGATAATGACGCCCCTGTCGGCCATGTGTCTCTTGAGTTGGTCCACTGTGGGGTGAGCCTCTGCACCGTCCTCGCAGCGCTCCACGGCTCCGACAGCATTGGCCAGGAACTTCATGAAAGCTTCTGATTCATTCACATACATCAAACCATATCTGGAAAAATATATACAATAATAATAAAACACTTCCACTCTATTTGCATTTGAATGCAAAAAGGTTACGGTGAGAATGGCCAAAAAGATATACATGATTCAAAGAAAGGGTACTCCGAGACATCATCGCCCACAGATCAAATGGGTAGGTTAGATATCCTTAAGAATGGACACGTATCTAGTATAATGAATAGGAGTGCAGTTTGCATGAGAAACTGCATGAATGTTGTAGAAGCAATATCTGTGTGCAAGGACAGGAATAAATGGCACTCGTTCCTTCTGCTTACCTTGCAAGGGAAGCAGCGTGATGGGATGATGATGCATTCCACTGTTTGTAATTTTTTTTTAAATAAAAGGTAGACGTGCGAGTAAAGGGTGAATGTGTCGTCTAAGAAACATCAAAGAATGGACAAGAGTTCAGAGCGAAGAGTTCAGCTAGTACAAGACATAACATAACATGCATAGACAATTAACACAGATCGAGCTTGTCTTAAATATACGAATCTTGCATTATGGCCACTAACGTGACGACACACACATATATACAATGCACCAAACACATTTACATGTAACACACAAACCAGGACAATTTGAAAAAGGTCATTCTTCATTTTGCCCTGGCCGGGAATCGAACCCGAGACTTCGTGACTCGATGAAGAGAGTGCTACCTCCATGCCTCCTCGTTGACAGGGAGGCCTACGCCAGAGTGATAACCAACATTGGGGATACCTGATGTGGCCTTCAAGGAAGAATGAAGCTTTCCTCTATATATACTCACTTAGGTTTGAGTTTGTTCTGCACAAAGCTATACAGCCTCTTGGTGATCCACAGCTCCTTACAGTAAAGCTTACGTCTGACGTTGCTGCCGACAAATTTCTTTGTGACACGTCCCGCAGATAAAGTCCTCTCCTTGGTTTTTACTTTGTTGCTCTTGTTGTTAAATGCCCTTCCTCCGTTTCCAGTCAAGAATCTGAAATAATGTTTATTTTGAAATTACAGACGTTTCTTTTATATTTTACGACAGAGATTTGGGGATTTGCCGTGATGGTAAAGTATTAGCAATAAAAAAAAAATTTGCAGAAATGAAAAGTTATGAGTCGGGAAAAATTCAGGGTGGACCACCCTCAACTCTTAGGAGTATGAAAAACAGATGTCGGCCGATTCTCAGGCCAACCCGATAAGCACACAAAATTTCATCAAAATCGGTCCAGCCGTTTTGGAGGAGTATGACAACAAACACCGTGACACGAGAACTTTATATATATTAGATATGAAATTGTAACTCTCGACATAGATTTTAACTTACGTTATATTATAATAAACTCGCTCATTACACAAAATTATGTGTTCAGCAGTAATGCTGTCATATATTTTTACTCTATTGTATACTATTTCTTTTGTGCAATAAAGATTTTTATTATTATATAAATGTTATATGTATTGATTACCTCTTTGAGCTCTTTGTCTCTTGTATCTGATCTGATGTCTTGTTACACTTGAGCTGTGACATAATGTCTTTCTCCAGATTGGTCATCAGATACGGTCGCAGTTGCTGTACGCTCATGTCTAACATCTTCGCCACGTCTTCCTCCTAAAAACAATATTCACTTTCATTATGATCACAATGAACTCCACAGGGCTTTTACTTAGACACATTATCTACAATTAAATTTTTATTTGAAATATTAATTTCTATTTCGTTAGTTAGGGCATAAAAAAGTGTTGTCGCCTGATAATGCAGATGAATGTAGAGTTTTAGGAGAGAATATGGAGAAACAAGTGTGCAATGAGAGATCAGATCGGTATTCCGTCTGATTACTTCATTATTAGGGATGCGACATGAGGGTATGTGATACTAGCAATTGCAAATTTTCCATGAATAGACTATAAAGTATGTGACCTATAGGGGCGTTCACATTTGTTCACTTTCAGTGATCACTCTGGATGATCCTCCAAGATGAAAAGGTGTGAACAGGCGTTTCATCAATAGTGATCACTAGAGATGACGGAGGAAAGAGATTACCACTCGTCATAATTTTGATGAAAGGTCCTTTCACTGAAACGACCATAAACAAATTTTATCTTATTCTTTGTTTAATTCTCTATGAATTTGTATTGAATGTCAGAATCATGTACAAAATAATTATGTAGTTGAGAACTACATATATTAATTTGTTTTAAGGGTTATTTTTCATTTTAATAACTTATTTAATATTTTTGAACGAAAATACGTCAAACTACATGACTCTGTTGACATGGCAGTGAAAGCATAGGATGAACAGATGTGAACAGATGTGTTTACTTTTGATGAACAGGTTTGACCCTGACACTCTGGATGATCATCCAAAGTGAAGCAATGTGAACACCCCCTATGACAATACTACAAACATATTAATATGATAAATCTGGGTAGGAAATAAATTAAGATTCTAAAAAACACTTCCAGGCATCTTTGGATCCGAACTAATAAAGGAAAGTTAGTCAAAATGTAAACATTAAGAAAAAATATCCTTACCGCTTCTTCTTTTATTCTCTTCAAACGTTTAGCCACACGATCTTCAAACTCAATCATTCTCATTTCCCGTTCGGCTAAAACTTTTGGATCGGTAATCACGGGTTCAGGACTTTCTGGTTGGAATGTCGAATATATTTCAAATACAGGACTCATAGATCGTTGTTCTGCAGTCATCGTGCCTTGATTGGCATTATTAAGGATACTAGAATCTTCGATACCATTGTCATATTCATTATCGGACATACGTAAAACAATGTCATTTTCAGAATTATCGACAACGCTTTCATTTTCAGAATCTTCGTCTTTTGGTTGTTCTTCGGTCTCATTTTGGCTTTCTTCTTCACTATCACTATTACCTTCTTCATCTTCAGTACAACTATTATCAGTTTCTGACCTTTCTCCAATATCACTATCTCGATCCGATTCCATTTCACCTCCACTATTTGCTGTAGAATCTTGTTGTGTCGTCCTTTCGCTAGTCTCGTTAGTCAATGTTGTCTGCAGTTGAGACGAAGCCTCGTAAGTTTCTGAATTTGACTGAATCTGTTTGGAAACGTGGAACATTGTGAAACTCGGTGATTTTCTACTCGACTCACCTTGGGTCATATTTACCGCCGCAGACAATCTTTTACTATTTTCGCTTGAAGAAACATTTTTCGATTTGGACAAATTGAAAAGTGTATTATAGCTTTGAGTTTTTTCTCCAACGTGACTTTGAGAATTTGGTTCGGTCATATGACTCACTTGTTCAGTTTGATTCAGTGCATTAGATCCTTTAATTTCTTCTTGTCTGTTGGAATTATTCATTTCAGAGAAGGATATTGCGGATTCAAATAAATTAGATTTTTTTTTGGTATCTAATTTAAACAGTGTCTTTTTAGGTTTATCTGAAAAGCTTGGTTTGTCCAAGTAATCACTCATATTTTCCAAAGTCTCTTTAGAATTATTATTGTTTGGCAAATTGGTATTGAAAAAAAGCGTATTAGATCTACTTGGACCAGCAGATGTATTTTGGAAACTAGGATTCTTGATATGTATTTTATCGTAATTTCGCAGTTCTTGAGACATACTCGTCCGATCAACTTGTACATTTGGTATCGGTGGTGCAGCAGTAAAAGAGGTTCTCTCAGTACAACTATTATCAGTTTCTGACCTTTCTCCAATATCACTATCTCGATCCGATTCCATTTCACCTCCACTATTTGCTGTAGAATCTTGTTGTGTCGTCCTTTCGCTAGTCTCATTAGTCAATGTTGTCTGCTGTTGAGACGAAGCCTCGTAAGTTTCTGAATTTGACTGAATCTGTTTGGAAACGTGTAACATTGTGAAACTCGGTGATTTTCTACTCGACTCACCTTGGGTCATATTTACCGCCGCAGACAATCTTTTACTATTTTCGCTTGAAGAAACATTTTTCGATTTGGACAAATTGAAAAGTGTATTATAGCTTTGAGTTTTTTCTCCAACGTGACTTTGAGAATTTGGTTCGGTCATATGACTCACTTGTTCAGTTTGATTCAGTGCATTAGATCCTTTAATTTCTTCTCGTCTGTTGGAATTATTCATTTCAGAGAAGGATATTGCGGATTCAAATAAATTAGATTTTTTTTTGGTATCTAATTTAAACAGTGTCTTTTTAGGTTTATCTGAAAAGCTTGGTTTGTCCAAGTAATCACTCATATTTTCCAAAGTCTCTTTAGAATTATTATTGTTTGGCAAATTGGTATTGAAAAAAAGCGTATTAGATCTACTTGGACCAGCAGATGTATTTTGGAAACTAGGATTCTTGATATTTATTTTATCGTAATTTCGCAGCTCTTGAGACATACTCGTCCGATCAACTTGTACATTTGGTATCGGTGGTGCAGCAGTAAAAGAGGTTCTCTCAGTACAACTATTATCAGTTTCTGACCTTTCTCCAATATCACTATCTCGATCCGATTCCATTTCACCTCCACTATTTGCTGTAGAATCTTGTTGTGTCGTCCTTTCGCTAGTCTCGTTAGTCAATGTTGTCTGCTGTTGAGACGAAGCCTCGTAAGTTTCTGAATTTGACTGAATCTGTTTGGAAACGTGTAACATTGTGAAACTCGGTGATTTTCTACTCGACTCACCTTGGGTCATATTTACCGCCGCAGACAATCTTTTACTATTTTCGCTTGAAGAAACATTTTTCGATTTGGACAAATTGAAAAGTGTATTATAGCTTTGAGTTTTTTCTCCAACGTGACTTTGAGAATTTGGTTCGGTCATATGACTCACTTGTTCAGTTTGATTCAGTGCATTAGATCCTTTAATTTCTTCTCGTCTGTTGGAATTATTCATTTCAGAGAAGGATATTGCGGATTCAAATAAATTGGATTTTTTTTTGGTATCTAATTTAAACAGTGTCTTTTTAGGTTTATCTGAAAAGCTTGGTTCGTCCAAGTAATCACTCATATTTTCCAAAGTCTCTTTAGAATTATTATTGTTTGGCAAATTGGTATTGAAAAAAAGCGTATTAGATCTACTTGGACCAGCAGATGTATTTTGGAAACTAGGATTCTTGATATTTATTTTATCGTAATTTCGCAGCTCTTGAGACATACTCGTCCGATCAACTTGTACATTTGGTATCGGTGGTGCAGCAGTAAAAGAGGTTCTCTCAGTACAACTATTATCAGTTTCTGACCTTTCTCCAATATCACTATCTCGATCCGATTCCATTTCACCTCCACTATTTGCTGTAGAATCTTGTTGTGTCGTCCTTTCGCTAGTCTCGTTAGTCAATGTTGTCTGCTGTTGAGACGAAGCCTCGTAAGTTTCTGAATTTGACTGAATCTGTTTGGAAACGTGTAACATTGTGAAACTCGGTGATTTTCTACTCGACTCACCTTGGGTCATATTTACCGCCGCAGACAATCTTTTACTATTTTCGCTTGAAGAAACATTTTTCGATTTGGACAAATTGAAAAGTGTATTATAGCTTTGAGTTTTTTCTCCAACGTGACTTTGAGAATTTGGTTCGGTCATATGACTCACTTGTTCAGTTTGATTCAGTGCATTAGATCCTTTAATTTCTTCTCGTCTGTTGGAATTATTCATTTCAGAGAAGGATATTGCGGATTCAAATAAATTGGATTTTTTTTTGGTATCTAATTTAAACAGTGTCTTTTTAGGTTTATCTGAAAAGCTTGGTTCGTCCAAGTAATCACTCATATTTTCCAAAGTCTCTTTAGAATTATTATTGTTTGGCAAATTGGTATTGAAAAAAAGCGTATTAGATCTACTTGGACCAGCAGATGTATTTTGGAAACTAGGATTCTTGATATTTATTTTATCGTAATTTCGCAGCTCTTGAGACATACTCGTCCGATCAACTTGTACATTTGGTATCGGTGGTGCAGCAGTAAAAGAGGTTCTCTCAGTACAACTATTATCAGTTTCTGACCTTTCTCCAATATCACTATCTCGATCCGATTCCATTTCACCTCCACTATTTGCTGTAGAATCTTGTTGTGTCGTCCTTTCGCTAGTCTCGTTAGTCAATGTTGTCTGCTGTTGAGACGAAGCCTCGTAAGTTTCTGAATTTGACTGAATCTGTTTGGAAACGTGTAACATTGTGAAACTCGGTGATTTTCTACTCGACTCACCTTGGGTCATATTTACCGCCGCAGACAATCTTTTACTATTTTCGCTTGAAGAAACATTTTTCGATTTGGACAAATTGAAAAGTGTATTATAGCTTTGAGTTTTTTCTCCAACGTGACTTTGAGAATTTGGTTCGGTCATATGACTCACTTGTTCAGTTTGATTCAGTGCATTAGATCCTTTAATTTCTTCTCGTCTGTTGGAATTATTCATTTCAGAGAAGGATATTGCGGATTCAAATAAATTAGATTTTTTTTTGGTATCTAATTTAAACAGTGTCTTTTTAGGTTTATCTGAAAAGCTTGGTTCGTCCAAGTAATCACTCATATTTTCCAAAGTCTCTTTAGAATTATTATTGTTTGGCAAATTGGTATTGAAAAAAAGCGTATTAGATCTACTTGGACCAGCAGATGTATTTTGGAAACTAGGATTCTTGATATTTATTTTATCGTAATTTCGCAGCTCTTGAGACATACTCGTCCGATCAACTTGTACATTTGGTATCGGTGGTGCAGCAGTAAAAGAGGTTCTCTGCGGTTGGCCCTTCTTACTTTTCTTGAAGAGACTTTTCGGTTTAACAAATCTATCTGATTGTCTGGACGTGTCCGACAGTGATGCAATAGAAAAATTTTCATCTTCAGAAATTTCATACACTTCTTGCATTTTGAAACTGATGTAGCTGAAACATAATTATACATTATTTAACATCTCATTCATTCTCAGTTAAAACAATGTTGTAACTGCCGATAATTACAACATTTTACCCTGATCAAAAATGAGCGGATGGCTTATAAATATAGAATAGAATAAAATATGTATGTAGCTGCCAGATTGTTGAAGTAGCCAGTTTACTGAATAGCTGACAGGTTTAGCGGGATTGTTTAACGCAACATTTATCAATCCTAACGCCAAAGTGCTAAATAAAGAAACTAAATTTCTACATTCGGGTAAGCTTCGATCAGGCAGAATATTTAATATTAATAATTAAGAAATAGCCATAGCCAATCAATTGAATGCAAGTATTAAACTAACTGGCTAATCGCACTATTAATGGCGACATATACACATCTTCATACCCAGGATTTTCTCTAGAGGAGTGAGGATGTAAAACAGGTGAACTGCGGCTCAGGCAAGCAAAAAACCACAAATTTTCTTTCATAACCTGTTAGATTGATCTTTAAGGTACACTTATAAAGAAAAAACAATTTGGTAACCATACTGCCTCTCTTTCATATTTAACTTTGAAAAAGTCATGTTTTCTAACCTCAAAATTTGCGAATAATATTTATTTAAATTTTTTCAAAACAATATATCATATCAAAATATCATCAGTACATATCACAGAATAAATGGTAAAAATATCACAAGAAAATATTGAGGTTTAACTGAGCTATGATTTTTTTTCTCTTCAGCGGCACAACGTCGATGTTGACAAAAACGGACCTCGCCGGTAAACTTTGAACCCCGATAATTTGGAAAGTATTTGACCTAGACCAAAAAAATTTGGCATGGTTTCATAACTTGGTCATCGCACTTTGAAATGAAATGTCCCTGACATGCCTACTTTCTTATTTTCGATATTCTAGGAGGGCAACTGCTCCCTTTTTACCCTTCCCCTTTTGGGTGTGTTAATTTTTTTTTTTATTTTTCACGCAAGTGTGAAAAACTCCGTAAAATGTGAAAACCATGCTCAATTCTATAATATGCTTAATTCTATATTTATATAACAGACTCACCTTTCTTCCACTACAACAGTGTTGTCTATTTTGGTGTGTCGAGTATTGGTTGGGAAAAAACGGGATCCACTCTCATTCCCAAGTCTTTTCCACCACTCTGTGTCTAAAATAAAATATCAATAAAGCAAAAATTATTTATCTTTATCATACAGTCCTTGAAACTCTGAATGGAGGCTAGTTTCTCCCCGTGTGCTCCCGAGAAGGGTGAAGTTAATTATGTATATCATCACAGCACCTTCCACAAGACACTGCATAATATAATAAACATACAGACAGGTCTTCTTTTTTTGTACTATAACAAATTAAGACATGCAGAATAGGTGCTAATACACCATGTCACTGATGAATTAAAGGTTTCAAATGTCTTTAACGTAGGTTTAGTGGAACATTTCTTGTAGGTATGAATGTGTCAGAGAAATACAAAAACATTGGACAAATTGTTGCACTCCAAACAAACTAAGTCATTTCTCAAGTACCACCAAATGTTCAAAAGACTCCCTGATGTCTCAATCATGTAAAATAATACGAGCACACCCTTCTAATGGGAAAAACATAAAGTTTTCAACATATGTAATGAAGTAATACAATCAACTATACCTCTCCTTGCTGGAATCCCCCAATCTATTTCACTATCATCATTCAATAAAGATTCATCTCTTCCAACGTCTGACTTTCTCAAAGCACTCACTCTTCTATTCATTGTTTATATGATTAAATAAAATCTCTCACAAACTTATTATTCAAATTATATCTTAATAAACTTCAAAAATTCAACGACCGACTATTCAACACTACCGCACTTCACGACCGTTTATTGTGTTCAAAAAATTGAAAGTTTGGAAGTTAAACCCAGTGTTGCCAGATTGTGTTGCAAAAATTACTTCGGTGAAAAAAATACCGTACACACACATCGGAAATACGACAACAGTATCTTTTCAAAATGAAACACGTATTTCAACCCCCCCCCCCTGTCGCCGAATTTTCGAAATGATATAGGAATTTGGAATATTTCAGTAACTCCTCGGTTTTCTTAATGAATATTTTCTCACACAGTACCTTTTTTTACAATGTAACGGGTATTTGTACCGATGATTGTTTATGTCAATACCGGATACTTGTTTGTCGTTCGGTAATTTATTTAATTTATTCAAATTACCGTACAAATACGGTAATTACCGTACGTAAACCAGAAACAGAACTAGAAAAACATAAGAAAAAGAAGTCCTTAGATCATAAACAATATGAAATTGGAGATAAAAAACGAAAATGTGAGTTCTCAATATGATCAATTCGATATCTTCTAAATATCCAAATGTTAATAAAAAATATTTTGTATTTTTATATAAAGTATTAAGTATTATGTATTCACCGAGAAGCTGCAATTGTCCACGTGAACAATTCTGAGAACGTTTAGTACATCCAGGCAAATTTTAATAAAAGGCTGTTTCTTCTAGTGCGTATTTTTTAAATAGCTTTTAAATGGCTGTACCCTTTTTATAAAGTCACTAACGATCACGCGGCTATAATTAAAAGTTTGCTTTTGAAACCTTATAAAAGGTACCTATTTTCATTGCAATTGTGTAAATTATCTTTCCGTATATTATATTGAAATTACTCTTTCTACTTTTCGTTAAAAAAATATTTACCAACAGATTCAAATACATTGCTTAAACGAAATACATTATGTGAAATAGCGGCGACACGGAAAAATCACCTCAATTTATATTATACATTAGAGATATTTTTTTGTACTTCTTTTCGAATAGATACGTCGTTTATTATTTGACAGTGAATATTAGACACTAGCCGTGTAACCCCACAGAGGTAATTTGGGTGCAAATCAAAGATGAGGTTTCGGCGAAGAATAAAACTTCTTGAGGTTAAAATTTTATTCGAGAATGCGATTCGCAATGTGACAAGTGGAAAATTGGAGCAATTGTATAAAAACACGTGATTAAAGTAGAAAAAATAATTTGGATGTCAGATGGAATGATGGATGATGCTTTCGACCAATTCGTGATAAATGTTGGAAACACGTCCGATTCCTCATCTCTCTGATTAATTGTTTCTTTTTTTTAATTTAGTTGAAATTTTTTTTTAAATCTTTTTTTGCTAAATTCCGACATACAGTAATTCCTCAAATTTCTTTTATAAATTAAGATATATGCACTTACAAAGTAAATATATGTTATATGAAAGTAAATATATGTTATATGAAAACTGGGCCGATTTAGTCTATAAAATTTGTTATTTTTACTTTTTAGTTCTATTAATTATTCTATGTTCTCACATTTTTAATGTTTTTTCGTTTTGCTATAATTATTTTTGTGTTGACACTTTGTTAAGGTATTTAATTAATTATTCTATGTTATCGTATTAATAATGTTTTTTGTTTTGCTATAAGTATATATATTATGTCACGTTGACATGTAAAATGTTTTAATCAATTATTTTATTACCTTTCTAAAATTTTGTTCCACGTATTACTTAAATAACACTAATTTAAGAGTCCAATCAGTTACCTGAGTCTGCCCAAAAATAAGCTTCAAATTTTTTTTTTTTATTTAATGAAAATGAAAAAAAAAAAAAAATGAAAATTTAATGAAAATAGTACCTACATTGAATGAGAAATTGAATGAGAAATATATACATCTTAGGATAATGAGTCACTAAATTTAAAATGAAATAATCAAATCATTTAGTAAAATAAGATTTTTTTGTAAAGGT
Source organism: Athripsodes cinereus (assembly GCA_947579605.1). Classification (NCBI taxonomy): domain Eukaryota; kingdom Metazoa; phylum Arthropoda; class Insecta; order Trichoptera; family Leptoceridae; genus Athripsodes; species Athripsodes cinereus. The sequence goes on from OX388323.1 coordinate 517,835, forward strand.
ACCTATGTATAATCATAAAATTTCGATAAACGGTCCCTCATGTTTCAGTCTGTAATAAATATTTTTATTAATTCAATAATTTTGTATAATCCAAAGGGTTGTGTATTGACACTGAAAATACATTATAATAAATTACCTATATTGGAAAAAAACACACTGTTAAATTTTCACATTTAAAAAATCTGAAGCGTTTTCGTCAAGTTTTCTCGACATCATTGAAAGCACTACAATAAAGATAATCTTAAAACAGCATGTTTTTTTTTAATATTAAAAAATTACAATATTTTTATTATGCACACTGGGCAATTTCTATCCAGTATCTATTCTGCGAGCGGCCCATCTGATCACGTGAACATCACGCATTTCTAATGTTATTGTCGAGTGCATGGATAGAAAGACTGAAGTATAGGAACATTCCTTTTTTCTAATGTGGTGTTCTCACTTTGGCGAATATCGCCAGGCACCAAAATATCGCCAGCCATTTGAACCGTGTGAACAAAATGACAGCTAGTCTGAAACGATAAAAACCAGTAGAAACGATATCGTCTCGAGTTGACCACCTTCCAACTTCTCGGACGATTGAACGATTTGCATATGCGCAGATATGCGCGGCATTTGTATCTATGGTAAAAGCTTTATAACCTATAAATTTTATAATGTTTCCCGCTTCGTGACAGCTGTTATCTTTTTTGTTGGTTTGTGGCGTTTGTTTCCTTAATTAAAAGGCGCCTTATAACCCCTACTATAACATTTTCGACTAAAAATAAACACTTCGCGATCTCCATCTCGACGCCATTTTGAAAACAGTGTCAAAATCAAAGCGCATCTGACAGATCGTTTCTATATCGGTGGACTTGTGTGAACAGGTGTGACGATCAATGGGCGTACGGCGAATTTTGTTTTTTCGCCTGGCGTTATATTTTGAAATTCGGCTGGCGATATTCGCCAAATGTGAACACCCCATAAAGTTAAATGTTTGCAATAAAAAAAAATACATTTATGATGGTAGCACTGAACAATTGAGTTTCAGAGTCAAAACAAACAAAATAATTATTGAATTTGTAATTAAATGCAATTTTTAGGCAAAAGACTCAATATTTTTGAATCGTAAAAATAATACAATATATTTATGATTTTTTGTGTACATAATTATACATCAATAATTAACCAAACATCACGCAAGAAAATATTACGTATGGCATTTGACTTTATGTGTTTCCGTTCAGCTGATTATTGATTCGAGTATTCTTTTCTTGTTTGTTTTGTTGGTATAATGGTATTTGCCCAATACGGAATACGGTACGGATCTACGCAGATCTACGGATACGGAATTAGTTGATTTTTTTTGTTGGAGCGGAGAGGTCGTTCCGTTGAAGAATATCGAGAAACTATTATTAGGTAAGATTTTTACTTGTTTTATTTTATTAAATTTAATAGTTAAAGGTCCTACACGGTAAATTTTTACAAAATATATTTTTATGCTAGGGATCGTTTAACTAAAAATTTGCTCAACAAGCGATTTTCCTTTGTTGGATATCGTTGTTGGACGCCATTTTAATTCAATTTGTTCCTACAGTTTCCCTTGATACGCCTTTCTTGTTTAATTTTCGACCTGAAATGGCTTATTTTAGGAATGTTTGTTGGGTGATCTAGGTTATTTGTGTATTTTTGCACATCATATGTGACCAAACCAGGGGTCGTCATTGCTGCCAGTATCTGGGGCGTCGGATTTCATGAGATTCGGTTTACAATATGTGGAAATATCAGTCTTCGATTTAGTTATAGCTAAGTTGTTGGAGTCTTATTTACGTAGTTTATGAACAGGTCGCGCAGGATTTTGGAAGAAATGATTTTACATTTCCTTTGTATACTGCTGATGGCACCTGAGCGACGCCATTTTGCTAAGTTGCTCTTTGTTCAGTTCATTTGTTTGTTTTGATATGTATCATTATTTAGTTTATTAGTAAAATTGGTCTCGTTAATTTCAATGCGCTTTTGCACTTTTCAAAGAATTTGCTATTAAATTTTCGCTTTCTAATCCTACCTACATATATACATATTGTGACATGGCGGAATAAAGGCGTGAGTGATTTCATTATGATTTTGCGAAACGAGCATATTTCACAAAAAAACTTGATTCATTCAATAATGATTCATCATAATATTTCCGGACATTGCATAATTATTTTTAATACTTACGTGGCACAAAATTTCTTATAAGGGGTAAAGAGCAGTGTAGCCAACTAGGATTTTGAAAGACAGAACAGACCATGAAAATATGTTAGATTTTTCCCTTATACTGAAAATTTCTCTCATAGATAGGTATTAGGGAATATTTAAATTGGCATAATTTATTCAGCAATGATGCATTCCACCCATTCTCAATGTTATAACTTTTTTATAGGCTGAAGAGGACTACCCATATGTTCAGAGGTTTTAGCTTTCTTTTTTTTATTTTTGCTGACTTCAATAATTCTATTGTTTTATATCTCATTGGTATTTCTGCCACAACACAGCCTTATGGTAGTGTGGAAGACATTTTTTATGATTGTATTGAGTATGTTCAACTGTGTTATTATGAAAAATGTAAAGATGATATTATTTGAATAAAGATTATTATTATTATTAATGTTTACCCTATGGGTGATGCCGTGATGTTTGGTATACATGTAGTTAAATTTTTATTAATTTAACATACATTTTCACCAAGTACCATTGATTATTAACTATAGTGCGATTCAAATCTGTCCACTCCAATAATAAAAAAAAAAATCCAATTAGATTATTAATTTATATTAAAAGAAACTTTGCATTTTCCACTAGAATAACTATTAGAGTTGGAACGTTTTCGGAACTACTTGTTCCATCATCAGTAATAATACTACAGTATTGTCTGCTGATGATGGAACAAGTAGTTCCGGAAACTTTTTAACTGAATAAAGTTATTTTAGTGGAAATACAAAGTTTCTTTTAATTGTTGAAGGGTGTTTGTGTTCACACTATGAAAATTCATATTCAATAATTTATAAACAATTAAAACACTTATATTTTCACTATACGTGTGATTTTAAAGTGAGTTTCACTATACAGTGGAACCTCTCATAACGAGTTTAATTCGTTCCAGACTCTTACTCGTTATGCGAAACATTTTTTTCCATAGAAATCAATGGAAAATAAAATAATGCGTTCCATGACGAAAGAATAAGTATTCTTGGAGTACTTAATGTTTTTTTTATTTTATTAACGTTTATTCAAATAAAATTACTTATAAAAGAGTGTAACAACTTGTAATACAATTTAGATTAGGAAAAAAACGTACGTAAATAAAAATATGAATTTATGACAAATAATTAACCATTTTTAACTAGAAAACCAACCGTAAACGTAACCGTTTCATAGACATTCTTGAAACTCCCTTTGAAGCATCCATCTTCTTAATTTTAACTTCGTTCTTGAGAATAGTGCAGATTGCTGATGTTGACCGATAGTATGTGCACGCTATATATGCCACGCTCACACCTTGTTCTCGCTTTTCAATGACTACGTTTCATTTCAAGAGTTATTTTTATTCTCTTCTGGCTGTCTTCTTGCGTGTTTTTCTTCGGGGACAATTTTAAACGGATTATAATACTTTTCACATTAAAAAAAATACTAATATTATCAATACAAATTTTGGAAGAATGGGTGATCACATGCGAAACCAAGGCGCTAACGGAGCGAGTGCTAAACACAGACTGATGTACAGGCGCGGATGTCCCGGCTCACAAGGTCACAAGTGAATGTCCTGAAAAAGGGACTTACCTACCCTTTCTATGTTACTCGTTATGCGAAATATCGCTCGTCATGGGAGCAACTTTTTCACAATTTTTTTTGCTCGTTATACGAATTACTCGTTATGAGAGGTTCCACTGTATTTATTAAAACTCTAACGTTTAAGTACTCTTGAGAATGCCTATTGAAGTGGGCGAAAACGTTAAGAGTTTTATTTAACTATTTATTTCTTGAAAACACACAACAAACAACTATATATATATAATGTACAAGGTAGAAAAAAAAATAAAACATTTCACTCAGTCATCATCCAAAAACCGTGCGTCACAATTAATTTACATTATCTCAATATTTATTCATTAATATGAAAAATACAAACACGCACGCACACATCAATCAATTAGATTGTATAGAGGTGACAATTTGCGTTACGGATATTGCGTACACATTGGATGGGAAATGAAAAACATATTTTTTATCTTTATGTTCAAAACATACATGTTTATAATGATTAGCGATAGGTTGTACCTATAACATTAGTTTTGCATGCATATTACTTATTTTCAGTTATTCTGGGAAGTTATACTACTGCTATTACACCATCATCACATATCCCACAAGTAGGGTAGCCAGCAGACCAGCTGCATATAAACATGCAAGCTGTCCTCTCTGTATCAATATAAAATCAATACATTCAGGATGGGTAGCAAACCTCATTTAAAAAAGAAAATGTTTCACAAAATGTCTCAAAAAGAAATTACAAATTTGAAAGACCAAGCTTATCTTTAGCAGCTGATAAATAAATTGTATCTCTTGTTTTTACAGATAAGACTAAATGCAGATCTTCGTAAAAACATTGACGGGCAAGACCATTACCCTTGAGGTAGAGCCGTCAGATACCATCGAAAATGTCAAAGCCAAGATCCAAGACAAAGAGGGAATTCCCCCAGACCAGCAGCGTCTGATCTTTGCTGGTAAGCAGCTGGAAGATGGCAGAACTCTTTCTGACTACAATATCCAAAAGGAATCCACACTCCATCTGGTTCTCCGCCTTCGTGGAGGCATGCAGATCTTTGTGAAGACCCTTACTGGTAAGACCATCACCCTCGAGGTAGAGCCATCAGATACCATCGAAAATGTCAAAGCCAAGATCCAAGACAAAGAGGGAATTCCCCCAGACCAGCAGCGTCTGATCTTCGCTGGTAAGCAGCTTGAAGATGGCAGAACTCTTTCTGACTACAATATCCAAAAGGAGTCCACACTCCATCTGGTTCTCCGCCTTCGTGGAGGTATGCAGATCTTCGTGAAAACCTTAACAGGCAAAACCATCACCCTTGAGGTAGAGCCATCAGATACTATCGAAAATGTCAAAGCCAAGATCCAAGACAAAGAGGGAATTCCCCCAGACCAGCAGCGTCTGATCTTTGCAGGTAAGCAGCTGGAAGATGGCAGAACTCTTTCTGACTACAATATCCAAAAGGAGTCCACACTCCATCTGGTTCTCCGCCTTCGTGGAGGCATGCAGATCTTTGTGAAGACCCTTACTGGTAAGACCATCACCCTCGAGGTTGAGCCATCAGATACCATCGAAAATGTCAAAGCCAAGATCCAAGATAAGGAGGGAATTCCCCCAGACCAGCAGCGTCTTATCTTCGCTGGTAAGCAGCTGGAAGATGGCAGAACGCTTTCCGATTACAACATTCAAAAGGAATCTACACTTCATCTTGTTCTCCGCCTTCGTGGAGGTATGCAGATCTTTGTGAAGACCCTTACTGGTAAGACCATCACCCTCGAGGTAGAGCCATCAGATACCATCGAAAATGTCAAAGCCAAGATCCAAGATAAGGAGGGAATTCCCCCAGACCAGCAGCGTCTTATCTTCGCTGGTAAGCAGCTGGAAGATGGCAGAACTCTTTCCGACTACAATATCCAAAAGGAATCTACACTTCATCTGGTTCTCCGCCTTCGTGGAGGCATGCAGATCTTTGTGAAGACCCTTACTGGTAAGACCATCACCCTCGAGGTAGAGCCATCAGATACCATTGAGAATGTTAAAGCTAAGATCCAAGACAAAGAGGGAATTCCCCCAGACCAGCAGCGTCTGATCTTCGCTGGTAAGCAGCTGGAAGATGGCAGAACTCTTTCCGACTACAATATCCAAAAGGAGTCCACACTCCATCTGGTTCTCCGCCTTCGTGGAGGTATGCAGATCTTTGTGAAGACCCTTACTGGTAAGACCATCACCCTTGAGGTAGAGCCATCGGATACCATTGAGAATGTTAAAGCTAAGATCCAAGATAAGGAGGGAATTCCCCCAGACCAGCAGCGTCTTATCTTCGCTGGTAAGCAGCTGGAAGATGGCAGAACTCTTTCCGACTACAATATCCAAAAGGAATCTACACTTCATCTGGTTCTCCGCCTTCGTGGAGGCATGCAGATCTTCGTGAAGACCCTTACTGGTAAGACCATCACCCTCGAAGTAGAGCCATCAGATACCATCGAAAATGTCAAAGCCAAGATCCAAGATAAGGAGGGAATTCCCCCAGACCAGCAGCGTCTAATCTTCGCTGGTAAGCAGCTGGAAGATGGCAGAACTCTTTCCGACTACAATATCCAAAAGGAATCTACACTTCATCTGGTTCTCCGCCTTCGTGGAGGCATGCAGATCTTTGTGAAGACCCTTACTGGTAAGACCATCACCCTCGAGGTAGAGCCATCAGATACCATTGAGAATGTTAAAGCTAAGATCCAAGACAAAGAGGGAATTCCCCCAGACCAGCAGCGTCTGATCTTCGCTGGTAAGCAGCTGGAAGATGGCAGAACTCTTTCCGACTACAATATCCAAAAGGAGTCCACACTCCATCTGGTTCTCCGCCTTCGTGGAGGTATGCAGATCTTTGTGAAGACCCTTACTGGTAAGACCATCACCCTTGAGGTAGAGCCATCGGATACCATTGAGAATGTTAAAGCTAAGATCCAGGATAAGGAGGGAATTCCCCCAGACCAGCAGCGTCTTATCTTCGCTGGTAAGCAGCTGGAAGATGGCAGAACGCTTTCCGATTACAACATTCAAAAGGAATCTACACTTCATCTTGTTCTCCGCCTTCGTGGAGGCATGCAGATCTTTGTGAAGACCCTTACTGGTAAGACCATCACCCTCGAGGTAGAACCGTCGGATACCATTGAGAATGTTAAAGCTAAGATCCAAGACAAGGAGGGTATCCCCCCAGACCAGCAGCGTCTGATCTTTGCTGGTAAGCAGCTGGAAGATGGCAGAACTCTTTCTGACTACAATATCCAAAAAGAGTCCACACTTCATCTGGTTCTCCGCCTTCGTGGAGGCATGCAGATCTTTGTGAAGACCCTTACTGGTAAGACCATCACCCTCGAGGTAGAGCCATCAGATACCATTGAGAATGTTAAAGCTAAGATCCAAGACAAAGAGGGAATTCCCCCAGACCAGCAGCGTCTGATCTTCGCTGGTAAGCAGCTGGAAGATGGCAGAACGCTTTCCGATTACAACATTCAAAAGGAATCTACACTTCATCTTGTTCTCCGCCTTCGTGGAGGCATGCAGATCTTTGTGAAGACCCTTACTGGTAAGACCATCACCCTCGAGGTAGAACCGTCGGATACCATTGAGAATGTTAAAGCTAAGATCCAAGACAAGGAGGGTATCCCCCCAGACCAGCAGCGTCTGATCTTTGCTGGTAAGCAGCTGGAAGATGGCAGAACTCTTTCTGACTACAATATCCAAAAAGAGTCCACACTTCATCTGGTTCTCCGCCTTCGTGGAGGCATGCAGATCTTTGTGAAGACCCTTACTGGTAAGACCATCACCCTCGAGGTAGAGCCATCAGATACCATTGAGAATGTTAAAGCTAAGATCCAAGACAAAGAGGGAATTCCCCCAGACCAGCAGCGTCTGATCTTCGCTGGTAAGCAGCTGGAAGATGGCAGAACTCTTTCCGACTACAATATCCAAAAGGAATCTACACTTCATCTGGTTCTCCGCCTTCGTGGAGGCATGCAGATCTTTGTGAAGACCCTTACTGGTAAGACCATCACCCTCGAGGTAGAGCCATCAGATACCATCGAAAATGTCAAAGCCAAGATCCAAGATAAGGAGGGAATTCCCCCAGACCAGCAGCGTCTTATCTTCGCTGGTAAGCAGCTGGAAGATGGCAGAACGCTTTCCGATTACAACATTCAAAAGGAATCTACACTTCATCTTGTTCTCCGCCTTCGTGGAGGTATGCAGATCTTCGTGAAGACCCTTACTGGTAAGACCATCACCCTCGAGGTAGAGCCATCGGATACCATTGAGAATGTTAAAGCTAAGATCCAAGACAAGGAGGGTATCCCCCCAGACCAGCAGCGTCTAATCTTCGCTGGTAAGCAGCTGGAAGATGGCAGAACTCTTTCCGACTACAATATCCAAAAGGAATCTACACTTCATCTGGTTCTCCGCCTTCGTGGAGGCATGCAGATCTTTGTGAAGACCCTTACTGGTAAGACCATCACCCTCGAGGTAGAGCCATCAGATACCATTGAGAATGTTAAAGCTAAGATCCAAGACAAAGAGGGAATTCCCCCAGACCAGCAGCGTCTGATCTTCGCTGGTAAGCAGCTGGAAGATGGCAGAACTCTTTCCGACTACAATATCCAAAAGGAGTCCACACTCCATCTGGTTCTCCGCCTTCGTGGAGGTATGCAGATCTTTGTGAAGACCCTTACTGGTAAGACCATCACCCTTGAGGTAGAGCCATCGGATACCATTGAGAATGTTAAAGCTAAGATCCAGGATAAGGAGGGAATTCCCCCAGACCAGCAGCGTCTTATCTTCGCTGGTAAGCAGCTGGAAGATGGCAGAACGCTTTCCGATTACAACATTCAAAAGGAATCTACACTTCATCTTGTTCTCCGCCTTCGTGGAGGCATGCAGATCTTTGTGAAGACCCTTACTGGTAAGACCATCACCCTCGAGGTAGAACCGTCGGATACCATTGAGAATGTTAAAGCTAAGATCCAAGACAAGGAGGGTATCCCCCCAGACCAGCAGCGTCTGATCTTTGCTGGTAAGCAGCTGGAAGATGGCAGAACTCTTTCTGACTACAATATCCAAAAAGAGTCCACACTTCATCTGGTTCTCCGCCTTCGTGGAGGCATGCAGATCTTTGTGAAGACCCTTACTGGTAAGACCATCACCCTCGAGGTAGAGCCATCAGATACCATTGAGAATGTTAAAGCTAAGATCCAAGACAAAGAGGGAATTCCCCCAGACCAGCAGCGTCTGATCTTCGCTGGTAAGCAGCTGGAAGATGGCAGAACTCTTTCCGACTACAATATCCAAAAGGAATCTACACTTCATCTGGTTCTCCGCCTTCGTGGAGGCATGCAGATCTTTGTGAAGACCCTTACTGGTAAGACCATCACCCTCGAGGTAGAGCCATCAGATACCATCGAAAATGTCAAAGCCAAGATCCAAGATAAGGAGGGAATTCCCCCAGACCAGCAGCGTCTTATCTTCGCTGGTAAGCAGCTGGAAGATGGCAGAACGCTTTCCGATTACAACATTCAAAAGGAATCTACACTTCATCTTGTTCTCCGCCTTCGTGGAGGTATGCAGATCTTCGTGAAGACCCTTACTGGTAAGACCATCACCCTCGAGGTAGAGCCATCGGATACCATTGAGAATGTTAAAGCTAAGATCCAAGACAAGGAGGGTATCCCCCCAGACCAACAGCGTCTGATCTTTGCTGGTAAGCAGCTGGAAGATGGTCGTACGCTTTCCGACTACAACATTCAAAAGGAATCTACACTTCATCTGGTTCTCCGCCTTCGTGGAGGCATGCAGATCTTTGTGAAGACCCTTACTGGTAAGACCATCACCCTTGAGGTAGAGCCATCGGATACCATTGAAAATGTTAAAGCCAAGATCCAAGATAAGGAGGGAATTCCCCCAGACCAGCAGCGTCTTATCTTTGCTGGTAAGCAGCTGGAAGATGGCCGTACTCTCTCCGATTACAACATACAAAAAGAATCAACTCTTCACTTGGTACTCCGCCTTCGTGGTGGATGCTAAATTTAATATTTTATTTACAAAATGCTTTTCATGTTCTTAATATTGCTTTTCTAATATATTTCAAAATTAATGTAGCTGTTCAACTATTCCCATATTTTTAATTAGATGTGTTCACACTTACCAAGCGAACATTGGAAACGGATGTTCTTTCTTTTCTTCGTGTTGTAAATATTAGAAGATGAGTTGTCTGACATAAGTCTTTATCTTTTCTGTATTAGCAAATAGGAGTAACACAGATAGAACAGAAGTTCATTTTGTTTGGTAAGTGTGAATGCACTAATTATCATATTGTAATCACTTTTGTAATCCAAACATTAAATTTATAATCGCTATTAATTATTGGAAATCGAGTAGTTTTGTTGGGAATAGAATGGAATTTTAATGTTATATTCCATTTTGTATTTACTTTGAAATTAATAAATATCTTTGGCAAAATATATATCTTGTCCTTTTTATTGTATCAACATCAACTTTTTTGTTCATTTGCCTTTTGTATTGTGATTATAGAGATTCAACGAATGGTATATTTGATGAATACCAAATATAATGCGAGATCATGTGCCGAATAACCGAATATTCGGCAAAACGGTGGTGGTGGTGAGTATGCAGTACTCCTGACCATACATCTTTGTGTAGGTACATCATAGACATACCTACAAAACTTGCAGTGTGGTAGGTTTTTTGGAATTTTTTGTGTCCCAACATTAATAATAATAATATTGTTGTTTCACTCCATATCAAATTAAATTAGATATCTGAGGATTTACTAATCATGCATCTGCAGCTGATAATGAAATAGCAACAATCTAGAAGCTATTGGTTCCTTCAAGTTGAACATTTAGACTATTTGGTGGACCGCCGAATAATAGACTAAATATTCAGTATTCCGCAGTTAAAATGTTTCTGACCCCCTAGACAGACACGCACTTGGCGATCGACTACAAACGAATTTTCGCCAATAATTGCAACAATAATGCATAATTATACGATACATGTACGTAGATTGTCGAAAAGTTCACCGGTAGTTGATCGCTGAGTACGGTTTGTCTACGGCCCCAGAATACTGAAAAGTTGCTTAATATTTGTTGCATCTCTAATTGATGTTTACCTGTGATTATGTATATTGTGTGGGATGATTGTCTACTATGAATACTAAATCAAATCAATGAGTTTTAGACTTGTTACTGAGAGAAAAGTGTTATGAATAATTGCAATAGCTATTGGGACGTCTGCAATGGATCACTGGTCGACACAGCTGTGAAGGCGGCTGATGTGAATAATTGCAATAGTTATTAATTTAACGAAATAAATAAAACAAATGTTTTATTTTACTGTTCAATTTATTAACGAGATTGACAATGTCCCAACAAGACGAAAGACGTCTCTCTCGTTAACCAATCAAATAGTAGAATAAAATGTTTGTTTTATTTATTTTGCTATGGAATTCTAATACCTAAGCATGGACACAGTGAATGAGCTATTAACTTAGATCAGTGTTTCCCAACCTTTTTCTCCTCGCGAACCAAAAGTAAAATCCAACAGAATTTGGGGAACCCCCTATGTAGCCGTTAACGATAGGCAAAAAACAATAAAATTTTGTAGAACATTTATTTTACATATTGCACAAACATTAATAAGACTTAAATGATGAATATTAATAAGACTGAAATGATTAATATTAATTAAGACTAAAATAAGCTATAAAAATACAAAATAAATGTATTAAACTGGTTCTTATTTCAGCACATGTTCCCTTTGAAAAAGCTCTTAATGGGATATTTTTGGCTGTTTCATGGAACAAAGAAATTGAAAGTTTGGCTCAATATCTGACAATTTCAGTCTTAGATCAGGTTCTGCATTCAACCTATTTCTATATTTATCCTTCAGATAAATAGGTATATGTTGAAAATCCTTTCTCGCACAGATATGTTGTACAGAATGGTTATAGAACGTCTATGGCTTTTTTTGACAGAACAGAATATTCATTTTTTATACTGAGCCAGAAGTTAAATAAGGAGATTCTTTGGCCATTCAAAATCCCGCCATTATGCTATTATTTTCGCGAACCCCCTTTGTACACATAGCGAACCCCCAGGGGTTCGCAAACTACCGGTTGGGAAACACTGACTTAGATAATTGTAGTAGCTACTGATTTGGAGTGTGATGGTTACCAATGTAGATAAACGCAATTGTTATTATTTTCAACAACTGCAGTGATCAATAATTAGGATAGCTGCTAATATAACTGCATTAGTTTTTTATTTAGGAACTGCAACGGTTACTAGTTATGATAATTACAATGGAAACTAATTTGCATAACTGCAATGCCTGCTAGCTTAAGATAATTTTGGTTAGGGATGATTCAGGTTTTACAATAGACCATTAAAGGTCACGTGGTCTTGTCTATGGATTTGCTTTTGCTTGGAGGGCAAACAGTCAGATTGCGCAAATCATCCTTGTAGGATGTTATGCCATAAGAGAAAAAAAAGAAAGTCAGACGACAAAATAATAACAAAATCGACACTGACAGTTTTTTTGATTATTAGGTATTCTTTAGGCTTTCCACCTAATATTACACCGTAATCGTCTGTTGTGTTGGGATGCCTGATGCCCCTCAATGATTTTTCTGTGACGTCATCCTTTAATGGTCTATACCACTAGTCCTGAGAATCTTTGTAATAGGTATTACATATTTTGTTGTATAAATTAATATCTGCCCACAAGATGTGAAATAGGGTGAATGAAAAAATATTAGAAATATATAAATTTTTATTTTAAATATAAAAATATTCTATAATTAGGTTAACAATAAATTAAATTATAGAATGCATTTTGGTTATTGTAATTAATTATTCACACGTTTGTAACTGTGAAATGTGAATGTTTTGGTAATTTAATGACAGAGATTTAATACGAAGAATGTAATGAAGGGTAGCGACAGATTGTCCACTTGGTCAGTGAGAGCTTCTTCTATGGAATTGATGGTAACTCCCAGGATGCAAATCAACGTTTTCCACAAAGTGATGTCTAGAAAACCTGGAAAAAAGATGATATAATAAGTATCTCAACGAGAGTTAAATCTTTTTCTTTCACTTTAAATCGAGGGTGGCCAACCCGCGGATGCGGCCCGCGAAGCATATGTACATTTTTTTTAATAATAGTCGGTACAAGTACCCGTTACTTTTTTAGAAAGAGGTAGTTTGAGAAAATATTCTTAAAGAAAACTGAGGAGTTTTGAAACATTACAAATTTCTGTACCATTTTGAAAATTTGGCGACAGGGGGTAAAAATTTTAAGATGAAGTAAAATTATCAAATGTTCCATACATGGAGTATATTGTTGTGCGGCCCAGTAGGAAATCTCATTCCGAAATTTGGTCCGGCTGCTGAAAAGGTTGGCCACCCATGCTTTAAATGCTCATCTTGAGAGTACAGAATGGAACCAAGTTTTTTCTCCCTTTATACAATCACGCGGCCCCCCACATATGGGGTAGCTGGTGGACTGCATGTTTTAAACCATGCAAGTCCTCTTTGTGTCAATGAAAAATAAGACATTCAGGATGGGTGGCAAAACTTATCGCTGAATTGAAGATATTAAATGTTTTATTATAGGTACATATTTGTGCTTTTTAAAATAAGCAATACTTAAGTAAGTATAAGTAGGAAAGAGACCACTAGCATCTTAATGTCATAAAGTGACATAGCATAATTAATAATCTTGGAACATAATAATGTAATGCAAAGTGAATATGATTAACTCATTTCATGTTTTTTTTCTTTCTTTTTGTAGATTTGTAAACATGAACTTCACTGGTCAAATATTGATTTAACATATTATTTATTTGTAATATGTACCAAATGACATGTCAGTGTTTCCCAAATTATGCGAGCAAATATTGAGTGAGCCCTGAGCATTAAGTAGTTCCATGACTAGCTACTAGAGAATTTGAGCATTACCAATATTTATGACCTCTTTTCTATAAGACAGCTAAAAGGTGGGTTCCAAGATTGGAAATTTTTGTTAGATGGGTCGGAGCCCAGTCAACTTTGAGAACCACTGCTGTATGATTTGCTTGGCTAGTAAATAAAAAAAAAAATTCCGAGAAAATTTGTATTTCATGACTAATCTATACAATATACGTAAATGCTTTTACATGACATTCAAAAACTTACTCAAAAGAATGGGAGATCTATTCATTGCCAGATTCTCCATGAAGCAATTCTGTGCCCATTGAATTACCTTTCTTCATAACAATTTACTGTAGAACTCCAATGTCCAATAGTATCTTTGTGGACAGAAGAATTTCTACTCCTCATACCCTACTCAATAAAATGTATGTAGAAAATAATTACACTCACCACAATACATTAACAATGTAACCGTACAGAGTTGAGCAGCTACACTTGCAAATGTTCCTTCAACAGATTTTGATGTTCCTGAAATCATAATTAGAAATATTATAACGCAGATTCAACATACGTCTGTTAATAATATTTTATATTCTTTGTAACTGCTTTTACCAGACAAGCTGCTATGAGGAAACAATAATTGAAACTTGTTTCTTGATGAAAAATTAATGTGCATCTTGTTAAAATCATCAAAAATAAAAATCTTTTGTGATACCACATTATCAAATTTGTATAGAGATATAATAACATCTTTACTTTTTGTGTTTGGGCAGAGTATTGTAATTTTAATTTACTGAAATGTCAATTTGATGATGAGTTAGTTAATGAGACAAGTCTGATTTGAAGAAGGGGGTTAGTGTTGATCAAGATTGTTAAATATGGGAAAATTATGAAGAGACTTATATCCAGCAGTGTAGACATGAAGGCTAGCAGTTAGTGAATAAGTACATATTAGAAGTGAATTAATTTTAAAATTTAATGGTATTTTTGGTCCATAGACTTGACAAACACAAAAAAAGCTTACCTGGCCACTGTGTTTTCCCAAATTTACTACCCACGTAGCTAGCAAACGTATCTCCTATTCCAATGGAGAGAACTCCGGAGAGACAGGTCAGCAGAGAGAGTGAGGAAATAGGGCGCAAAGCGAGAGGGAGAGATAGTCCCACGAGGAGATATAAAGGAGTTAGGGAGATACCAGCATCCTGAAAATATACAAAAATACAATGCAATATTATGCTTCTAAAGAAAAATGTGTGCCCTCTGGTGATGTGGTGATTTTCAAACGACCGTTATAGTAGGCATTTACACCTTTAGCAGTTATTTTTTCGTCCTCTGTTTTTATATTGGGAATCACCACAAAATTCGACAGTTGGGGCACAAACGTTAGATAATATCACACTTTATAAACATATACAGAGTAGGAGAGACGATGATCCTGGCTGGGCCATATTTTTGTTTTACATTTTATAGATAATTTTTACAAAATAAAAGTAGATACTAACCTTTTCATCAGCAAACAGTGTGAAGCCTTCATTTAAAAATACAGAAACATCTCCAATGTGAAGTTTACGCATCGTCTGAAAATAATTGAAATTTAGATTTACTTGGTTGTCTATATCATCTCTTCATGTCCTACAAATGGGGTGGCCAGTAAACTCACCGAATGTAATAAACACGCCACAAAATAATAATTAGACATTCAGGATTGGTACCAAAACATCGAAGAAAAGTGGCCGGTGCTAGGATTAACGGTGCACTTCGATCCATTGTCAGCAATGACAATGTGTTGAACATGGCAAAATTGCTAGTGCACAATACCATCCTGGTACCGACATTTATGTATGCTAGCGAAACGTGGACATGGTTGAAGAAGGACGAAAGTGGAATAAATGCTGTGGAGATGCATTCACTGAGAAGAATGGTTGATAAAATGTTGCGAGATAGAGTGAAGAATGAGGATATCAGGAGAATGAGTGGATGTGAGAGGAGTGTTGTGGACAGAATGTGTGTAAACAAGTTGAGATGGTTTGGACATGTTGAGCGAATGCACGATGAAAGGATGACAAAGAGGATGTATTTATTTGAAAGAAGGGGTATGAGGAAGCGTGGACGTCCAAGAACCACGTGGCTTGATCACGTGGACCAAATTCTTAAGGACGGTCACGTGTTGAGTAAGAGAAATCGGTGTGCATGTATGAGAAACTGGATGAATGTAAAGGAAGCGAAAGAAGTATGTAAGGATAGATCTATATGTCGTTCCGTTCTCTCTGCCTACCCCTCCTGGGACACGGCATGAGGGTATATGTAGTATAGTATATTCAAAAAGAGATATGAGCGAACATTTTTATTTATGCATACTGAATAAATGATAAACTAAAAACTGTTAATTAGGGCATTAAAATTGTTGTTTGGACTCTTTATTGACATGTGATATTATTCTTTAAATATTAAATTTTAATATTTGATACTAAGAATCACTTTATAAAATGGTTATGATGTCATTATAAGCAGTTTATTCTAGAAATGTCAAAATATTTACGAATTCACATACCCCTTTTTGAATATGCAACGACATTATGTTAAATGTCTGTACAAGAGTATTATGGAGAAACTCTTCTGATTGATATATTATGACAGGAAGGCCCTTGCAAGAGTGAATGCCACCATTAAGGAAACCGAAGATGGCACAAAGAGAATAAGAAGAAATGTCTTATATGTTACATTTAAAAAGCAATACTTGTCTTTTACAGTATTACGGTTGGTTACAATAATATTTCTATCCATTGCTATAAGTTAAAACGTAATACAGGATTTACACTGGCAGTAATGGATGTACAGATTATCGGAACCGACCGTTGATAGGATACAGAAAAATTTACAAAAAGAGACATAATAATTTATTATTAAACAAATATCTATAATACCTCTAACGCAATCAAGACAGCAAGCGCTATCCCAGATGCAAGATATGTAAGATGTACATCCCAGATATATCCCGTGAGGTAGACAGCGGAGCACAGGATGTGGAAGACTTTACGTTGTGATGTGGAGGCCTTAGATCCAGTGAATATCATACCAAACACAGCTGTGGCACCCAACAGTGAAGCTACACTCCAGAATATAAGTAGTCGCAACTGAAAAGTTAATATTGACAGCCAAGGTTAATTACGGTAAATAAATGTAAGTCTTTAATCTCTCATAATAATTAATTCTCTCAGAGTTAGTTGGAAGATATTGCAATACTATTGACAATTTTTGAAATTGTGTAATAATAAATATTGTAACTAATAACCGTCGTAGAAAAAATACGTAAACATACAGAACAGGAGAAATAAAAAATATTTGGCATTCTAGGTCCGTTTATATAATACCTTTAGTCATGTCAGCTACAGGGGTAACTCCGAAATCTTTAATAAATAATTTACAAAAATTAGATTTACTGGTTAATTTGTACATTAAAATTCAAAAATCTATTATAATAAACACTTGTAATATTGTAAAAAAGTTTATGAACACAGATATTTCAGGCACAATGCTGGTATTTTGAACCCGCGTTCTGAGCCTAATCCTTTGATATCCTGTATAATATCTGGATAGGTGAATTTTTCCCGGCATTAGACTGTTAAGTTTTTGTGTGACCATGACTGATCATATGGAGACTTATCTGGTTGTATAATGCTGAGAAGTGTGGATGGCAATTCTGCCACCGCTTAAAAAAATAAAAATATAATTTTATTCACATATCAAAAAGCGGATTTATCGCAACTACGATTTCCTCCAATCAGCCATAAAAGCAAATGTCTTTCAGCCAACATTGATTATCTCTATACAATTATTTATATATGCCTCCTTGCAGCATTCCTTGTGAGATAGGCAGGGAGGATAAAACATCACAATAAACAATATTACATACTTCTTTAATTTTTGCTATATTCAAAGAGTACAGAAAAAAACAAGTGTCTCCCTATTCAATGTTGTCGACCAATGGTACTTGGTAGAACTTCATATCAAATTATTAGAAATAAAGTGTTAGGCTTTACGCCAGTCTGATGGTGAGAGTGGAAGCTCCTAAAAGCCGACTTGCGGCTAATAAAGTGTCACTGTGGAATTATTACATAGCAGTGTTTTATTTCTAATAATTATCTATCTATACCATTAAGGCATCTCTCATAAATGGAATAGTGGATTGAGTGCTGCATGTGATGAACACATAAATCATTTTCTATACATGCATACATACATACTATCACGCCGCTTCTCTCGCGGGGTAGGCAGAAAGGATTGAGCGCCACTTCCTTCTATCCTTGCATAGATCTTTCACTTCCGTTACTGTCATACAATTCCTCATGCATGCTCTCATATTCAAATTGCTCAACACATGACCGTCCTGTAGGATTTGATTGAAACAATCTTGCCCACATTTCCGAGCACCATTCCTCTCAGCCAAATATATCTTCTTAGTCATTCTGTCCTCATTCATTCTTTCCACGTGCCCAAACCATCTTAACTTATTTACATTCATCCTTGTAATTACACCAGCTTTCATTCCACATTCCTTTCGTATATCACTGTTACGCACACAATCTCTCAGAGACTAAATCATTTTCTCTGTGCCATAAATACAATCAAATATTTAGAATAGAATGCACACCTTATCCCCTTAGTCTATAACAATAATAATAATAACTTACCCTCGTATCATCTTCCCACAAGAATGCAATCATCCATATGATTGAGCTTTGCCCCAATAAGACGTGAAGTAAAATGAGGAGCAGTGTTATATAAACACCCACCACACATAGAAATGTCTTTAGATCCACTACGGGTGACAGTTTGTATAGAGTCCAGACAACTAGCAGGACAAATAAGATACCCAGCTGGAAAATTACAATACATTATTTCAACATTTTATTTTTAATTGGATAAAGCACTCCTCGCGAAAAAGGTAGGGATGCAGATTCAAGTCTCGTACGGGGCACTACCAAATAAGGACGTGACATTGTTTTTTCTAAGACTTATATGGTAGGTTCATGTGTTAAATTTACATTTTATTTAAAATTTATTTTTCATTAATTTTTAATTGTGACATTCTATTCTCTCGATAAGGAACATTGAAGACTTGAAAGATTGTCACATGGTGGTTTTAGCCGACTAGCCCTTCAGGTTACCCGCTGTGACCCACTCGAAAGTACAAAAGTTTTGATTATAAGGGTGGATAAATTTAATTATGAGTTCCCGACTTCTGAGATATCCGGGGAAAAAAAGGGAGTCTTCAATGTAGATTGGTTATCAAATTTCAGATATTATACTATAAAAAGATTAAGCACTTCCTTGAAAAATTTGCCATCTGAGACAGTAATTGTTGAGAGAGTTGTCTCTTTCTAACACATGGTTATACTACAATATACCTTCTTAAGTTATGATGTACTGGCAATATGTTAGAAAGGGACACCTCTCTACCAATTGCTATCTCACACGGTACAATTTATTTTTTCTTAGGAAATTAGACCTTTGCGCCGTGGCAGGAAGCATATTTTTGATCATATTTTGGTTAAAAATCAACAGTCTTGTTAAACATATTTTTAAACCACTTCAGATTAATCATTCCAATTGATCACACTCATCCATAGTCAACCTATTTGAATAGGTATTAACCAAGTAGGTATGTTGTATATGATACACATACATATGTGAACTTCCTTAAGGAGTGCACAACACATAGTTTCGACGCTTATGAATCAACTTAACATTCCCAATTCCTCTGTGCCATGCTTATCACATGACTTGAAATTTTTGGAAGTTGTATATAATTATAGTTCTCCTTTGTTAAACTTCCACTTTGAAATTAATCTGTATACGATTTTCCTAATATTACTGTGCTTTCAAACTGGAAAGACATCTGTTGTAGCTCAATGGACACAACATCGGAAGCATCCATCTTTACACAAGCTCGAATGCATAGTCTTGTTCTTGTGAAGTGTCTTTGGCAATATCTTACAACTAACCTAGTTTAAATACTGGACAGAGAAGTTTACATGGATAGTCAATATTGAGGAAACCTGACATGACACAAGAAGTTAAAGAAATAGTAAAGAATACTCATAGTACCTGTAGAATAAGAGTTATGATGTCATATTGACTGGTAGGAATATTTATTGTGGAGTGATAGACATTTAACAAGGCCTGATATATGAACATCATGAGCCCCTGCACAACTAGAGATGCTTCTCCAAATGTGAAACTCTTGGGACAGACCCGTAATGCAAACTTCAGACACCAGGGATACAGCAAAGTGAATAGGGCTGTTGTTGCAATACCAAAAAGGATACCTGAAAAAATATTACAGATATATTCAGTTATGTCATTTACGAAGACAATTGTACAAATATATATAGGCTGAAGGTGTCTTGGGATTTTTGAGTCGAAGGTCTGTTAAAATTTCACTGCTGATCTTCTACACTTTATTGGAGATCAGTGGAATAAGTTAAATAGTTTTTTGAGACGGATATTTAGAGTAACTGAAAATAAATTTTTGAACTTAATTATAAATGAAAAATTTTGCACGTCCAATAAGTCAGTGTTCCCAACCCTTGGTCCATAAAGATCAATCTTTTTATTTCGTCTTCCATTTGGATATTTAAAACCGAGGAGATCGTAAAATATTTCGAATTCCTATGGCCACAGGGGGTAGAAATTATGAGTACTACGGAAATCATCTCAAGAAACCTAAAAAAAGGTTCACATTATTTGGTACTTACCAGTAATTTATTCGTTTTCAATAATGGGTATTTTACTTGGATTATCTTTCAGTACTCAGTGTGAAAAAACAACTGGTATTGACATTAATAATACTTAATATAATTTTTATTAATATGTAGAGATATCGAGTTCAATTCTTTCCACTGCTGTCCAAATCTGACTTCACGACACAAGGGTCTTGCTTACTTGAAAAGTTTAAAGGTATATTTGGGTTTATTGCAAACCTAGATTCATTTTTTTACAAAAAAATAAGTAAATAATAAAATAAAGACATTTTATTATGATTGCACAAACCTTGTTGAGAATCGAATCCCATTGTAAGATATACAAAACAAGTGTGTGTTAGACATTCTAATAGAGTACGTAAGAAAGATATAGAGAGTCCTGGTGGAGGATGGAGCACAAGGAACAGTGATGGCAGGAGAAACAGAGAGCGTGCCTGGGGTAGACAGAGAGACAAGTAGAAACATAATCTCCAACCATTGCTTGCATTAGGCCTGAAATTGTTAAAAAACATTTACAGTACACACTTATGGCATTTCTTATAAATTTAGAATAACTGTTATTCTATATGTTATATCAAAATAATTGATACACTGTAGTTATATAACGAACCAGGGACATTGTGAGTCGTGACTCAAAGGCGAGTGTTACCTCCTCACACTGGCCACTATTTATAACACACAAATCGAGCTTGCCCAAATTACTATTATGATTTTTTCTGTTAGATTCATTCTAAAATCTCAAAAGCACTAACCCTTATTCGATATTAAATAAACTTAACCTAAAAATAAAGAAACATTATACACATTTTACCTTGTGAGAAAGCCTCCATTTTTTATTTCTCGTGCTATTTGATGATCTTTAGTATTGTGTAATGCTGTAAGATGCTCCATATTTGTAAAATAGTTATGTGTTATATTAAATTAATCATTATTATACTCACTATCACTTTGTTATCAATAACATTGTTGATATAGAAATGTCAAACATGAACTTTGACACTAGTTGTCAAACAGAAAAAAAGTTTCGTCAGCTGTTTGTGTTGCCAGAACAGAAAAATCAGACATGGAATTTTATTTTTTTGTTGTGTCTCAAACTTTTCCGCATGATGAAACTTATGTCGAATACAATTTGGAAATTCGATACTTTTATAAAACATTTACTTTATTCGATACTTTTATAAAACATTTAATTCGATACTTTTATGTATAATAATATTATCTCGTCTCTCTTTTTAGTAAGTTTTTGAGTGTCTTGTAAAATATCGATAGGTACAAATATCTTCTTTATTATTTACATTGAAGGAGACCCACCATCCATTTGGATACCTCAGAAGTCTGGGGACTTCCATTTATCCGAAATTCTAAATTTAACAAATTTTGTCCACATCGAAAATGCCATGTTTACTTTATTTTCAGATTATTTTAAAGACGGAAAACAATATGTTACTAGAAGGGTTATATGTAACTTCTTTATTATTTGTAAAACATTAAACAAACAACTTCGATAATTTTAGTAATGATGAGGCATGTCATTCATTTTGAATGGATATTTTTTATGGCACAGATAGGTATTTTGATGATCCATATAATAGAAATGTACTTTTTGACAACAATGATGGTCGTTTTACGTTTATAAGAATAATTACTCATTAAACTTAAAGACCATCTAGATTATTTTTTTTATTGTAAAAGTCATTTTAAGACTTTTTAGGTATGTAGAACGTAAAATACCTACATATTAGATCGAAACCATTACCATCTTAATGTTATGGAATGAAATAGCTAACATATTTTGTCTTGTTAGTTTTGGAACATATTTTCCTAGAAAATTGGTACTGCCTTACTACATAGTCTATACTTTAAATGAATCGGTCATTTGAGAAACAACATAAGTCAGTCAATACAAACTTTTCAGAAATCACAAAAACTGTTTGTTATAAAATTTTGAATGAAATGTTGATATCTAACTCAAATCACATTATGTATAATTTATAGTGTATTTTTTTTATCATAAACTTTTATTTTTTGTCAAAATATTGTATTTGTATATTAATTTGTTAATTCAAAACCTTTGACTTATGTTGTTTCTCAAATGAACACCATTTCAGGGAATAAAAATTTTCATCCCTGATTTTATTAAACAACCAAAAATCACTAATTTTCATCATTTTCACCCACGTTAGTGGTTGGCGTTAAGTGTCAGCTGTGAATCGACACGAATGCATTTAGTCAATGACTTGTGTTGTTTTTCTATTGACCGGCCAAGTTAATCAGCTCAATTTGTATCAAATAGGTAAAAATTACGTGGTTTCTAAATGAAATAATATGCGTTTCAAGAAAAAGGATCCAAATAAAAAAAATCATATTCGCTAAAAACCTGACTTATGTTGTTTCTCAAATGACCAATTCAAATATTATCATGTATAATCAACAGTCTCATATTATGATCGGTTACATTTGAATATAATTACTTATGTAACTTCTAGAATCCAGTTAACCTTTTAATGGTCGTATGGTACAAAGGTTGATGAGACATAAGGTTACATATTATACATAAGTAAAACAAGTTTAATAATACTTAGGTTTGTGTTGGTGACTTTATTAACATAATAAATATTTACACAAATAAAAAAATCAAACAAAACAATACAATTAATGTCATTTTTTAAAGATATTTTGCCTCAATTTTTTTGTTGTTGTTGTAAGTAACAAGGCCCGATCTAGTAATTGTTTACTTACTTTGGGCAAAAATAATAGATATATGTATCTGCTGCCCTTCATATATTATTATGCAAATAACAATGACACTTTATAAGTCACCATGTTATTACAATTTCCCCAATTTGTTATTGCTAATTAATTTTCCAAGTGAGAACCTATTTTGTTTAGGTCTCAGGTTCCGAAAATTGATTTTTCCCTGACACTCCGGATTTCTAACCTTCGGGTATTTCGACAGCGCATAGGAATTTGAAATATAAAGAATATATATTTTTACGATCCCAGGAATTGCTTTTTGCCGCCCTAGAGATAGGTGTGAATTTTACCGCCCCTCGTCTTTGCCACTCTGGGCATTTGTCTGATTTGACCCCCCTTAGGTCGTTCCCTGATAAAAATGCGTGATAACACTTGTCACGATTTTAAAATTGTCAGCTAAGTTAGGTGAAGCCGTACATATATCTACTCAAGCCATATAATCACCATTTACAAATGAATCAGTATATTATTGTCCTAATTACTTTGAATTATTCGTAAATTGGCTCTATCCAGGTGTCATAATTAACGGCTTTATGTAAACAAATATTGATTTCTGATAAACTAAGTTTATCTTTTTCTAAAAGTCTAATAATGTTGATTCAGTTCATTTACGAACTTTTAATTGTGCCTCTTGTCCACAGAAGAAAGACTCATCTTTTATTCACAACACTGTGTAATTTTGTGCCAACAAAGTGATTTCTATCCAGCACGACATTCACGACATGTACCTACTAACTATATGCGTCAAACAGGGTTAATCTTGACACTTAATCTTGTCATGATCTTAACCTCTGATACAGACATCTGATAATTATTACTTTTTTGATGAAATTAGAAGATATACTTCATAAAAGTTGATAAATATCACAACAATTTTAATGTATACACTAATATTTTTGGTACATTCTTGGGGTTGTATCACATAAGAGAGTGGACGTGTTCAAGGCCAGGTTAAATAAAGACCCTATTGTTTAAGAGGTGCTTTGATTCATGAATGGGTCCTCGCGATGGTTATTCCACAAAATGGGACATCTTAAAAAAATGTCTAGTTATTATTAAAACAATACAACCATCAATACTCATGTAAATGTTGAAAACGACTATATCCACAGCTACCGCGGAATAAGCATGCATGTATTTTTTACTATAGCCACCTCGCGCATCGTAGTTAAGATCAAGACAAAATTAAGATCGTACTTAGATTGTGTCAAGAGTATTAATCCTGCACATTTCAAAATGTGTATCACATGCCCTTCTTGGATGGTCATATCCAAATTTATAAAAATAATTAATTGCAATAAAATGTGAGAGTAAAATCAAAACTTGCAATTTGTGCTAGAAAAACAAGACTAAAATTAAATAACTTCATGATTTGTCAATCGATCGATAAAGATTTAAACGATCCTTCGTTGATGAAGTCCTTTTTGATCTTTCCATTGTTTGGCCTTTTCGATTCATCCACTTTCCATCTTCCATCATCCAAGAAATAATCTCTGTAAACAAAAAAAAAATACTATCTTTAGCAACTTCTGGTGATTGGTTGGAAGGGAATGATTTTAAAAACGTTACAGAGGAGGTTATTCGAACCGATCTGACTTACAATGTTTTGTATCAAATCCCACTGTTTTCTACAGATTTTTGGTAGGTATTCGAAATAACTTATAAAATAATTTTCAAAACTTTTTCGAAGCCAATTTCATAAAAATGTTAAGGTACTTCTTAACTTTCATAGATAATTAATACAAAAGGGTTTTCCCAAAGGATGATTTCTCGGTCCCCTCGCCCCAGAAAGAATTCTGAATAGGCCTTTGAACGAGATTAACAATATATTATTATGTCAAGTCGAAATAAATATGAATATTATATTGGATATATCCCTCGGAGTCCCAGGTAAAGAACAGACCTCTCATCTTTTCTGTAAGTTTTTGAGTGTCCAGCTGTAAGAGGCAAGCATTCGTAAAATATCACATTCAAAACATTTAACATTATTCAGTTCAGCGATGAGACATGCCACTCATCCCGAATGTCTTAATTTTTATTGGCATAAAGAGGGTGATTTGCGTATTAATTACAAGCAGTTGATCCGCTGACTACCTCACTTGCGGATTATATTTAGTCTAACCTTAGTCCATTCATTTTGTTGATCAGGTCCAGTTTATAGGTTTCCATAGATCCACAAGTTCCTCCATACTCCACTGGCAAGATATCCTTTGGAATGTGGTCAAATAATGTGGTGGTTCCAGGTGGATGGGTGAAGATCTACAAAAGATATATAAAAAATATAAAGATATCATCGATGACACTATGGATCATGAGAACCACTTTAGAAAAGGTCACGAAATTGACAAAAAAAATCTGCATGGCTATTGAAATGTGAATTCAAATGGAATATCTAAAAGAAAAATTAGGTCAAGATTTACAAAATTGGGTACATGTATTTAAAAATAGCAAGTAGGTACAAGAAAGTTACTTTCACATTATAGAATATTTTATGTCAGATTTGAACTTACGTGTTCCATGATTCCCTCTTTCATCATGGGTTTCAGAATAAAGAAGACTTTGTCTATGAATGAAGGACAATTGATGATATGGACTTTCTTGAGTTTTACGGGCATAGCATTCTACAAAGAATAAGTGCCTTTATTAAGTTTTCTCAGATACGCTAATAAATTAGAAAAAAATAATTAGGCTACATTTTTCAATATGTCCTCAGGCTCAGGGACACATTTGTGTTAGGATCACCATAACAGTATTTTTGTCTTATGTGTCTGCACATAAATAATTATAGATCTATTAACTGACCTTTAATTTTGATGAATCTGAATTAACCCTTTTAACAAACTTTTAGCTTACTGTAAAAGGTGTATGAAGTTGTATTAGGAATAATCACATAAAAAACCCAGATACATAATTAAAAAATCTAAAATTTACCTGTGTATAATCCATATAAATTTTTGCTGATGACAAAATCATTTTGGAAACGTGTTTGATTGAGCTGCCTTCAGCATCAAATATGTGTATTTCTCCAGCAGCCAATTCCTGTTCCGATATCAGCCTGGTGTCCATAAGCATGAAGAAAGTTTTTGTGAGGTCATTGTAGACATATTTTTCTGGGTCAGTGTCCCTCAAGCGGCTCACTGTGATGCAATAGTTGTCTTTGGTCTTTTTGGGTAACACCAAAATATCTCTGAAAGACAAACACCAAATTATCTCTGAAAAACTAAAACGTTTTAAACTAGAAGATTCGCTTTGACTGGAGAACACTAGATAATCATAATAATATGAATGACTTATATAATTATGGTGCCGTTTTATGATCCGTGATCATCAACTTGCTCCTGAATGTGGTAGTAAGTTGATTCTGTCTTAGGTCCGCTGGTAATCTATTCCAGGCAATATTGTCCTTCCGACACTGAAGCTCGTAGCTTCAAAGGAAGCAATAAGGAAAGGTATTTACTAGATCTTATTATATCAAAATACATTCTGTAAACTAATCACTTTTTTACTTAAAATTTATTTTTTTATTGTAATTAAATAAGTAATGACAAGAGAAACCCTTACGCTACTTCATGTGCTTTCTTCACTTCCGGTGAGAGAGGATCCCTGTTGGCAAACAATACTGGCCCATGGTATCTGATGGTGAAATAAAAATCTAAAGTCTCTTTGGTTAACTGCAGACTATGTTTGCAACTGTATATGAAGCGCTTGATCAGGATCTCCTCTGGAAAAAAAAGAACATAAAAATGACATTTTAAAAGTACCTAGACTCTAAATATTTTTTAGGAATGGAAATTCCGAAAAATTGCGAAAAAATCAATTATTCAGAAGCAAACTGAAGACATGAGAAGAAAAGTTATCCCGTGGAGCACCCGGTAAAGAATTGGTCTCCCACTCTTCTCCGTAAGTTTTCGAGTGTCCTGTAAAAGGCAGGTGTTCGAAAAATAAGACATTTTACATCTTAAATTCAGCGATGAGGCTTGCCACCCATCCTGAATGTCTTGATTTTGTGTTGGCACGGAGAGGACAGCTTGCATGTTTATTATATGCAGCTGGTCTGCTGGCTGCCCCACTTGTGGGATATGCCGTGATGGTATAGTATAGTATAGTAGTATAAACTGAAGACATCGCTATTGCAACAGATTTTTCCGCGCGCTTAAGATGGATAGAAATAAAGGAATCATCCAACATCATTACCGTTTTCGTATAACAGTTTCAGACAATATCCAGCTTTTTTGCTAGACAATGCAAACTCCCTATACTAAGAAACACGAAAAGTGTCTCGATCCTTATGAGTCGGCTTAGGTTGGTTTTAAATGTCTTCATTCACGCAGGTATGAAAAATCAAGTAAAATGCGGAAACTATTCTTAACATTGTTAATAAAGAACCTATTCATATTCAACAAGAAAGTTTATGTATTGCGAATATATTGCTATTTTTATGTAAATTCAACCATATTAAGACATAGCTCAAGATAAGCCTCACCCTAAGGGCACATTGGAATATTGAGCTTCAGTGATGTAAACAAAGGGTACAAGGGGAGTTGCCCTCTCCTGGAATAAATATTTACTTATTCCTTGATTAGTAATAATTGAAATTTATTTAATTTTAATTTTCACCTGCATACCTTGATGTATTGTTTTAATTTAATTTTTATAAAATTTAAATAATTAAATAATTCTCTACACGTATATATTCCTCAAAAGGGGTAGCCAGCAGACCAGGCGTATGTAATAAACATGCAAGTTGTTCTCTCTGATGGAAGGCGAAACTTATTGCTGATTTTAAGACGTAAAAGTCTTTATTTAATTCTTTGTTATTATAAAACAATGTCACACAGGTTTGCTAGAAGAAATTGCCTTCAGGAAATAAGCACGCCTATTATTGTACAATGTAGCATTTTAATTACAACAATAAAGAGCTAATTATTATTATTATTTTTGTTGAAGGGTGTTTGTGTTCACACTGTGAAAATTCATATTCAATATTTATGAAACAATCAAAACACTGTTATATTATTATTATTTTTGTTAGTACCTACAGGTTAGTACGGAGATTATTATTTTTGTTAGTACCTATCAAATATGTTCATTATTATTATCATATATACATAAATGTATAATTTAATTAATTCTTTAATAAGAGTTTCTAAAGCTGTTAAGGTTATTTGGTCCATAACTGTACCTGCTGATATTGGTGCATATATATATTTTGTGTAATTATATAACTTTCACTTGTTTTTATAACATTAGTCAAGGTCCGGTGATGTTATTTTTTTTCGTAACTTTTGTAGCAATTTTTTTTATTACCATTACAATGTAACAACAGTTGAATATGAATTTAATTAAAATGATTTTAAAACACTGCATAATTTCCAAATTAAATTTATTCACCTCAAACGTTTTCGCCAAGGCTTCTACTTGGCATCATCAGGAGATACCCATCTCCTTCCCTCTTATCAAACACCCTCAACTCCGCCCTTTCTCCCCCATCTTCAAACTCCCCCCCCCACCCCTAGTATACAATGTAATAGAAAACAGACTCACTACATATGAACTTAAACTAATTAGTCCTCTTGATTATGCCAAGTAGAAGCCTTGGCGAAAACGTTTGAGGTGAATAAATTTAATTTGGAAATTAGACAGTGTTTTAAAATAATTTTAATTAAAATGAATTTCCAAAGTGTTATGTAACACAAAAACATTTGATTTATTGAATATGAATTTATTTGCGAGCATAGAAATTTGGCTGTAGATTGAGTTGGAAATGGTAATTTATAATAATTATCACTATTTACATATTTATTTATCATTATTATCAATCTGTCTATACTATCACGACATCTACCACGTGGGGTAACCACTAGCCACAAAACAAACATGCAGTCAGCCATAATACCTACAGTATGTAATAAGCAGTTGTCTTCTCCTACAGAATCCACGTTATCGACTCTCCTCTGTGCGACTGCCAAGAGGAGGAGGATCTTGATCATATATTTTTCGAATGCCCGATCAACAACATCTACCCAACTTTGATTAATGACCTGGCACATTACAGGGTTCCACTACCTACAAATATTTCCTTGCTCTTGAGTTCTAGAGACAAAAACATTTTTAAACTCCTTGTCCTGTTCCTCAAGGCCCATTTGATGAAACTTTGAATGTTGTATTTTTGTATTTTGTCCTGATCTAATAATTTTTATTTGCAGTTTCTGGCTAGGAACACCCTCAAGTGTGAAAGCCAACAAAAGGAAAAAGAGAGAAAGAGTTGTCCTCTCCATGCCAAACATAGACACATTATGTATATATTTGGTGCTAAATAAGAAATAAATACTATATTTTGGTTTTTTACTATTTCTATTTTATTTTTAAATACATAAATACTTTATTCAATAAATATACACACAAAACCAGAGACAGTAGGTACACCACCAATATGGATGCAATCATGTTGCAGCAGCCTCACAAGGCATCGAGGCGATTTGCGTAGTAAAAAAAGGCTATCATTTAAACGATCAGCATAATATTGAAGTTCCTAAATCACTCGCAAACGAGTGGATGGCCTTGAGAAAAATAGAATAGAATAGAATATTGATGTTATGTTCAGCAGAAAAATGTATTCTGCCGACAAATATATCATGTTGATATGCTACTTATGCCCAGCGAGAATATTATATTAAATTTCTATTGCAAATAATATGATATTCTAAAACTCTAAATTTAATCGGCCGGCAAAATTATTATTTGACCGGCATAATGATTATTTGTCCAGCAAAATAAATAAGTGAGCAGCAAACCGTGAACTAATTTTAATTAAACTTGTGAAAGCTAAATTTTTAATCTTGTTCAAATAATAAATCTTTGTATGTAGCATCTTTTTATGTGATTTTATATGTAGCATCTGAATGAACGACACTAGCGTTTTTCGACATTTCAGTTAGATATTTCGTTAATATAGCAAAGCAGAAACTGGCATTATTTTCGTAGTCATCATTAATTTGGTAAGAAATCACAAAAACTTCATGTGGATCCGAAGGTAAATCGGTGTGTGAAAAATATTGTTTAAGTATCTAATATTTTCTGCCGGTCAAATAATAATTCTGCTGCTCAAATAACAAATTCTGCTGGTCAATTAATTATTTTGTTGTGCGAGTATTTATTAAGCTGTTAAAATTTGTTAATTTGCCGATATAACCAAGTTTGCTTGTAAAACAAGTGTTGTGCTTATTTTTTATTTATTGCCGATGAAAACATTGTTTGCTGTGCAAATGACTTAAATGCTGATTTTTTCTTGCCGAACGAATGGATTAATAGCCGAACAAATAATTAGTTCCCGTAAAAAATAACATAGAATTTATAAAGGATTATCGAATAGCAAACATAAAGATCTACAAACGAATAAATGATGAATATCAAATAATAAGTTTTGTACTTAGAAATTTAATAAATAAATGGAAAATTAAATAATATGAGTAAATATTAAATGTAGCAATAAATTATATAATAGACAAAATGTGACAAAGAATCAATGATTATGATAATATGAATGTTTGAAGAAACGATTAAGTCAATAAATGAAAAAAATAATAAAAATTGAACTTGTACATGAATTAATGAATCTCTTTGAAAACACTCGTGAATGGTACTAGCGTATCGAAACCGGTCGCAGATCTACATATAAATATCAAGTGATAATTTAAATACATTGTGAATTAAACTCATTTTCTAATCATGTCGCGTAATTATCACATAGTGAATGCCAAAAACATCGAAAATATAATAAATAAATATTTGTTCTAGGGGGTGGGGAGGGGACATTTATCCTTGGCCACCCTTTTGTACCCCCTATGTACATTATTGACCTCAACTATCTTACTATCTATACCATCACCACATAGATTACAGTAGATATATCTACCTAATATAAAATTGATAATCATATTATAAAGTCACCTAAGAAATCAGGTAGATGAGGTTGTTGTTTAAGCCATTCCTGTATTGCCTTCACATCCTCCTTGGAAGGCTCCAGAAGTTCATTTGACATCTCCATCTAGTTAGGTATGTATTTGGTGCAGACGGGAATACTGTAGGACAAACAGGAATTATTGTAAATTGGTATATAACTGAAAGTTTTTTGTTTAACCCTATAAGGTCCGTTCCCGTTCTTATAACAACAATATCAGAGCGCAGGGAATGTCGTGGAAAGAGGTGACGCAATTGGCGCAGAGACGCTCTGAATGTAGGAGGCTGGTTTCTGGCCTGTGTTCCCGAGAGGAGCGTTGAGGGCGAGATGATGATGATGTGATTTAGGTCCATGGTAAGTATATTTCCCAAATAAATAATCTCAAGTTTTAAGAATTTCTATTGAAAATGTTATTTATTTTTTGGTAAAATATGAAAATTTAAATTTCAATACATAATATTTTTTATAATCTGGTGATATTTATTTATTTATTTATTCATTATTTACTTAGATTGATCACAATAGATACAATTTATAGAGCAATGCATTCAAATTAAAAACAATAAATATACAGAGGGCGAGTTTATCGCAAAAGCGTGATCTCTTCCAACTAACCCAAATTTGCTGTTCCAAAGTATAAAATATTTTCTCGAAAAATGAACCATGGTGAAATCAAAAATAAATTACGATATTGCGGTTTTTTTTATTTTTTCTAAGATGGATATTTCAAATATCTTGTGGATACCTTACTGTCTTAAAAGGGTTAAATTTGTACTATTATAATTTCTGTGGTATATGGCAAAAGTTGATTTTTCATTGCATATCTTATGCAAAAAAAAAACTTATGCAACAAAAGATATTATCGTACTTTTTTTAATGTTATCGATGTAACTAAATGTGGATAATTTCCGCCAATTACGAATAGGTACAATTAATTTGAAAACGTGCGTATTCAACATTGACCTGTATGATATAGAGCTATAAACTAGTAAGGCAGTTTTAATTTTCTCAAAAACTATTAATAGCGATGATATATTAGTTCGTCGGTAGCCTGGAGGTAGAGTCTCGGCCTCGCGAACAAGGGGTCCGTGGTTCGATACCAGGTGCCGGCAAACTCCCCTTTCACGTCACAATCTTTTGTTAGCTTACTGTGAAAGGTGCGTAAGGTTGTATGTATTTGGGTTTATAACAAACTAAACCCAGATATATCTTAAAAAAATATATATTATTTTGCTTCATTCCATAACATTAAAATCCCAATAATCTCTTTCCTACTTATACATACTATAATATCGCTCATTTTATAAACTTGATAAACCCATTAAAATATCCCTACAATTAAAAAAGAAATCAATGCTCTTCATACCTTGAAATAACCAATGTTTTTGGTCGCATAATTTGTTTGAGACTCTACCTCCAGGCTACCGACGAACTACTTTTATTTGTGGTTTTGAAAAATGTAGGGACATGATTTTTTTCAGAACTTAATATTTAATATATTAAGCGAAATGTAGGTATATTTTTTATAGTAATATTTAATTGTGGAATTGAAAGAGAATCGTTGATTGTGTGTATTGCCATCTGGTTGTTGTTTTTCGGGTTTGCCATTGTTCTGGATTAATATCCTGAAGATGGGGCCAGCATGTGCGCCGAAACGTCGACAAAATAAAACTATAGACATGGCAAACCCGAAAAACAACAACCAGGTAGTGAAGATCGCCATGAAAGCCTTCAATCCAAGTTGTGTAATACCAATTAAATCAATATTTCGTAGCTTTCAACGTGTTGAGTTTAGCAACGAAATTGACACTTGCTTGCAACTTCGTCTATACTCGAACGTTAACGGAACGAAAACGTAACGTGAAAATGTGTTATTGACTCAGGCCTCTGAACAGTCGTGATAATATAATTGTATGCCAACTCCGCAAGTAATTGATGTTTAATACTGGTATTATGAATTAATGTAGCATGTCCTACCATTATCCTAATGCAGATATTAATCATGGTGAACCTCTGATTTTTATAGCCGATTACGCTAATATACATTATATTATATAATAATTACAATACATAGTTTACCCACCTAAATAAATAAAATAATTAATGCTTCGATTTACGTAATGATTGAGTCCGGAGAACATCAAGTAGAGAGGGTAAGCGTCATAATTATTTTGAAAATACATATCCGAGACTCAAGGACCTAGGCACCAGCGACGTGCCTGAGGTTTTCACACCGGGTATTAATATACTACTAACCATCACGGAATGTCACAAAAGTGGGTTCGCCGGCAGACCAGCTGAAAATACTACTAATAAACAGCAGGCCGTCTTCCCCTTGCCAATAACAAATTAAAACATTCTTGGTGGGTGGCAAATCTTGTTGCTGAATTTAAGATGTGAAAGAATAATATCTTCATTTTTCGAACACCTGGCTTTTACACGACACTCGAAAACTTGAGACTAATTCTTTGCCGGTCGCTCGACGGAACAACTCTTATAATATCTAATAATTAATAGGGGCTTGACTTTATTTCACTCAAAATATATACGAGTACCCCATCTAGTTAGTTAGAAAATATGTAAATCTATTGTCCATGTTTACAGCTGTTAGTTAAGCTCATGTCCAGTAGTTGAGTGAAGCATTTTCTTGAGAAAATCATTCAAGAAACATTCCTACTACTACATACACGAGTATTTGTATAATTCAGTATTGATTGCAAATATTTAGCGGTTGGAAATATTATTAAAAGAAAAACCGTGATCATCTGTAATTCAGGACAACGTAAGACATCGCATCATTGTAGTTATTTATTGTTATAAAACAATTCTTAAACAGGTAGGTACTTGTCTTTTATCCATTTTTTACTCGTTTAGCCTTGGTGTATGTTTTTTTTCTGCATCATGTAATAAATAATAATATTATATTTCATATGGTGTTATGTAAAAAGCCATATTTATCAAAGTTCAATAATCATTATAGAATGTCTAATGACTGCTACTATAGACGGTCAAGAGAACTCTTAAAATACTAAAAAAATGATAACAATACCTAATGAAAACTCTTTGTTGTTTTAAAAAAAAAACATATAACATACGTTCTTGTTTCTTGAAGGCAGTCTCTTCCAGCAAACCTGCATATCTTCTTCTGCAAGTTCTCTGTCAGGTCCTCCTGACGTGGGGCATCACGCTTCAGAGGTGGGGCACCGCGCTTCCACATATTATTGAAAATTTACCAACTGTTAAATTAAAAAAAGAGGCCGGTGGGGCATATGACTTTTGAAATGACTACGGTGGGGCATGGCATAAAGAAGGTTGGGAAACACTGGTCTAGCATAAGCTTCACGGTCCTGCGGCGTCAGAAATAGTGATGTGAGTATAGAAAATTCTCCAAAGAAAATTCTCATACCATAAATTCACATCGATGTATAGTTTCAACGTACTAGAAACGGAATTTTGTGTTGGCAATGTTATTATGTAATTAAAAACAACGGGATAGCTCTTAATTCGGGAAGAATTAAAAAATATAAAGTTGAATTTATCGACCGACGGTTCTTGGTGGATGTTTATATTGATAATTTATTTATGAAACAAGATATATTATAGTTATTCCACTATTGACTTTATTAATTTTGCGAGCCGTCTTTCAAGACCTTCCGTTCTCATAAAGTAACATTACTTTTGCCTGACGATGAGAACGGAAGCTCTTGAAAGCCGGCTCGCAAAATTGATAAAGGCAATAGTGGAATAGCTATAATATATCGTGTTTCATTAATAAATTATTAAAAAGTATGTATTAATTTTATTCTAATACTAATAATATTAACAATTTGAAGTGGATGGCCTTTGACTGACTTTGACGAGAATAGAATGCATGCGCAATGACCTGATATTCTTGTATCATTGAGAATTATTACATTTTATTTTCGCTTGATCAATTAAACCAGAGACTCCCAAACTTTTTCACTATAAAACCACTTACTATATTTTTTTTTTTTTATACAAAGACAATTCACACAGATCGAGCCAGTCCCAAACTAAGATGAATCTTGTATTATGGGTACTAACGCGACGATACACACATATACAATGCACTACACACATATACATGTAACACCCAGACCCACGACAATTTGAAAAAGGTCATTCTTCACTTTGCCCTGGTCGGGAATCGAACCCGGGACCTCGTGACTCAAAGGCAAGAGCATTACCTCCGCGCCACACCGGCCGACTCTCTCTCCCTCCTCAGTTGTCTGTGAAATTTTGAGAATATTTAATCAAATTACATACTTTTTTTAAACGCGGCGGCAGAATTGCCATCCACACTTCTCAGCATTATACAACCAGATAAGTCTCCATATGATCAGTCATGGTCACACAAAAACCTAACAGTCTAATGCCGGGAAAAATTCACTTATCCAGATATACAGGATATCAAAGGATTAGGCTCAAAACGCGGGATCAAAATACCAGCATTGTGCCTGAAATATCTGTGTTCAAAAACTTTTTTACAATATTACAAGTGTTGATTATAATTGATTTTTGAATTTTTATGTACTTATAAACTAACCGGATAATCAAATTTTTGTAAATTATTATTTTATTAAAGATTTCGGAGTTACCACTGTAGCTGACATGACTAAAGGTATTATATAAAAGGATCTAGAATGCCAAATATTTTTATTTCTCCTGCTAGTTCTGTATATTTACGTACTTTTTATTTATGATTAGGTACATATCTTTTTTTATGATAACATTATTATGACATTAATTTGAATTATGATTTTACGATGTTTATGTTTGTAAGCGATTATTATTTATGTTCATGTCTTGTCTGCTATACTCAATGATCTTTTATATAGACTGGAAATCCAAGGGAAAAAATGGTAATGCGACCAATAAAATTTTCGATAAACTCGTTATCTGTACATATACTGATTTATTATTATTATAGTTTGTTAGCACTAAGCTGATATGTCTGATCTCAACACTACCGTCACAATAACAACTATCAGGCCCAACAAAATTAGGCACTATATGAGATGGTAGGCCCCACTGTTGTCAAATGTGAGATTTCATAGGAAAAGTAATATTCACGAAATTGTTGCCATATGTAGAATTATTTTTTGGTCACCACGTTTAATTATTTTTGAGCACCAAGTTTTTCGACACCAGCAAAGTTAACATTCGAGTTAGATTTTATTTTTGCTGGTTTTATTTTATTTTTGCCGGCAAAAATAAAATAAAACCAGCAAAAATAAAATCTAATTCGAATACAAAGTTTAAGAAATTTGTATTCGAGTTAGATTTTATTTTTGCCGGTTTCATTTTATTATTGCCGGCAATAATAAAATAAGCAAAAATAAAATAAAACCGGCAAAATTAAAATCTAATTCGAATACAAATTTCCTAAAGTTTATATTCGAGGTAGATTTTATATTTGCCTAAAATCTACTTCGAATACAAATTTCCTAATGTTTATATTCGAATTAGATTTTATTTTTGCAAATAAAAAAAATGAAATATTTCGCCAAAAAATCCAAGTAATATTATTGTAGCAACAATTTTCCTCCATAGAAAACTATATTTGACAGATATCTGACATTGGGGCCTACCATCAAGTGACCCCTCAAGTGAACATTCTGGTTGTACTGGAACATTGTATCGAGCTTTGGACAGTCATAGTGGCCATGGAGTATCTTGTATGTTTCAATCATGTCACCTCTCTTCCATCTGTCTGATAAAGGTGTTAATCCCAAAATTCGGAGTCTTTCCTCATATTCAACATTTTTCAACCCAACTCCTAGTTTAGTTAATCGTCGCTGCACCCTTTCAAGCATCTGGATATCTTTTTCAAAGTAAGGATTCCACAGTTGGTAACCATGTTCCAGGAGGGGCCAAATATACATACATACATACATACATACATACCATCACGCCGCTTCCCTCGCGGGGTAGGCAGAAAGGATCGAGCGCCACTTCCTTCTATCCTTGCATTAGTGATGTAACGAATATTCGCATTCGCATTCGCATTCGCGAATATTCGCATATTTCAAAGTATTCGCATTCGCATTCGCATTCGCAAAAAAATATGCGAATGTTTTGCGAATATTATTTTAGTAATAAAGTATCTGGTCTGTTCCGTGTTGGCCACATTTGTTGTATTGTTTCCTGTGTTCGTTTGCTTGATGATGTTATTATTATAAGGAGAAATATGCATTTGTGGAGATTTAATTTATATGTTTGTTTTAAGTATTACAACTGCTATGAGTATAGGGCCCTACAATAATTTTATATTCTATTTAAGGAATATTTATATCATACTACAAGGTGAACCACACTAAAGTATTCTCTCAGAATTTTCGGGGCTTGAAGACTAAGATCGAGGAGTTTAGAGCAAACTTATTTGCAAATAGTTATGATATAATTGTTCTGACGGAAGCTTGGCTAAATTGTGGCATATTTGACAGCGAACTTTTTCAAAACGAATATACAGTTTACCGCAAGGATAGGGATTTCATGTTGAGTGGTAAAAGGGATGGAGGTGGGGTCTTAATTGCTGTGGATCGGACACTAGGATATTCATCCACTCTTGTTTGGGATGATACTGGTGAAAGTTTTTTTTTACCAGTATTCGTTTTTCATCGGTAACGCATGAAAAAATGCTCACCGCTACTGGGTGTAGTATACGTATATACCGCCTTCCACATCCTTAGATACTTAAAACATCTTTTTTTTAAAGTATATCAGAACGTTTAATCAGCTATTACAGCAAAACGGATATTTGTCTTATTGGAGATTCCAATATCCCAACAATCCAATGGAAAAAAGATCCCGATGTTGATTCAATCTTTGTTCCGTATTCTTATTCGTGTCCTGTTGCGCAGTATTCGATAGAATCTATATCTTTTCTCAATATGTTTCAGTCTAACGGAGTTTATAACAGCAATCAAGTTATCTTGGATTTAGTTCTTTCAACTATTCCGTGTTCTGTTACCAGATGTGACTCTCCACTGGTTGGTAAGGATTCACACTATCCTTCACTGTTGATAGATTATGAGTTTGAAATTGCTGAGGATTTGTCTCAAAATATGATCCAGAAATTAATATACTTTAAGTCAAACTTTTCGGAAATAAATTTTGAACTACAAAGTGTTGATTGGGTCAGTGTTTTGGGAAACGGACCGGTGAATAAGATGATTGAATCTTTTTATGGTTATGTTTTGCCAATAATTGAGAAGCATACATCTACATATGAAGAGGGTGTCACCTAATAATTTTACCAAATGGTTCTCTAATAGAATTCTGTTATTGTTTAAGAGAAGTCTAAGGCTTGGCGTAAGTTGAAGATGAACCGTAATGATTCTGACTACAATTTATTTTTTCAACTAAGAGCTCAGTTGAAGTTGTCGCAGAATCACGATTATAGGTCTTTTATTAATAACACTGAGAAGTCACTTAAGGGCAATGTCAAGTCTTTCTTTTCATTCGTGAATTCCCTTAAAGAATCTAGAGGCTATCCAAGGGTAATGGGTGACGGTGACCAGACTTCAAGCGATCCAGAGGGGATTGCAAACTTGTTTTCGACGTTTTTTGGTTCTGTATTTTCACTGAATAATTTGCATGATTCTAATACTAAAGAATTGGAAAATATTTTAACTAACTCATGTTTATCCATGGTTAATATCTTGAAATCTGATATTTATAAACGTTTATTAGGTATAGATGAGACAAAAGGAGTTGGCCCTGATGGTCTAGCACCAATATATTAAAGAGATGTGTAAGTCATTTAACCAAACCATTGTATCTGACATTTATTAGAACACCTTGCTGCAGGAGGCAATCTAGACTATGGGACATGGAAAACCCTAAATCGACTGAGATCTGGTGTAGGAAACTGCCGCGACAATAGAGAACGATTGGGCTTCCTACAGGACGAATCCGGAGCGTGTGACTGTGGTGCAGCACAGACTATGCCACACTTGTTGGAGTGTCCATTGTGCCCTGTCACTTGCACTATGGAGGATATTTTTGACGCATCTCCACCTGCTGCGCGTTTTGCGCAGTACTGGAAATTAGTTTGATGGGTTTTTTCTCTGGGTTTCGACACGATAAATAAATTAGGAGTTTACAAGAAGGATGCTTTCCATGCAAATGGAAGATGGCTAGTATTATTCCTTTGCATAAATCTGGCAGCAAATCGGACGTTCGTAACTACAGACCAATTTTAATTCTATCACATATTTCAAAAATATTTGAGGGTATGGTTCGTGAACAAATTACTTTTTTCCTGAAGCCGTATCTTCTTGTAGAGCAGCATGGATTCATGAGTGGAAGATCGACAGTAACAAATCTGATTTTTTTTCTCAGCTATGGACAATCGTATACAGTTGGATGCCATTTATATCGGCTTTCAAAAGGCATTTGATAAAGTAGAACATCGACTTTTTTCAACTAAGGTTGATTGACTCATATATTTCTGATAGATTGATGACAGTTAAACTTAACGGTTACTCATCTGGCAGTGTCAGTGTTACATCTGGTGTCCCTCAGGGGTCTTCTTTGGGTCCTTTACTTTTCACGATATTCATAAACAACATAAAAAAGTGCTTTGACCTCTCAGAGCTTCTATTATTTGCGGACGATTTAAAAATATACTGTCAAATTCAATTATTGTTTGACTATGAAATGCTTAACGAGGACTTGGAAAGACTACACGAGTACTGTAAAAGAAATAACTTGCACTTGAATCTGGAGAAGTGTAATCTGATCTCTTTTACCAAAAATAGAAACAAAATTCGATAAATTTACAATATCCATAATCATGATTTAAAAGAAGTAAATAAGATTAGAGATTTAGGTGTGGTGTTTGACTCTGAGCTTCACTTTGATGATCACGTGAACAAAATTATCGAAGAGAGCAATAAAATACTGGGATTTATTCTGAGATCTACAAAGTCATTTAGGGTATATGAATCGTATTTGTACTTGTACTTATCGTTGTTTCACTCCAAGCTGGAGGACTGTTCCTCTGTATGGAATCCACATTTTAAAAAATATGTCGATCAAGTTGAGAGAACTCAGTCTAAATTCATTCGTTTGGTTAGGAAGAGATTGCATTATCCTGTATTTATTAAAGATTTGCCTAAATTGGAATTGTGAAGAGTTTTGCTGGATGCATGCAACCTGAGAAAAATATGCTTGTCCGAATACGATGTGCCTAATATTTTAGATAGGATTAACTTTAGAATGCTTCCTTTAACAAGATCTTGTTTTCCGTTCTACATTAAAAAAAAACAAAAACGATTGCAGACTCAAGAAACCCTGTTTATAGAATTTTAAAGTGCCAATTACGTCAGGTTTGTGAGAAAGGAGAGTTGAGGGTAGAATAAGATGAAATAAATATAAAAAAAATGTATATGTTTGATAAAATGTGAAGTGTTTGGGATAGTATTAATTTTTAGACTGTTTTTTAAATTTTTAAATTTTTGATTTTTTCTTTTTTAAGAGTTTTTTTGTATTGTTATTGCATACATTAGTGAAGTGTGAATGTGTTTGTGCGAATGAATGTATTAGGTATGTGTGCGAAATTGGGTGAGCAGCGATTTGTAATAGGAATGGGTGATTGGATGTATTGTGAATTAATACCTATATTATGTGTAAGATTTTCTATAATTGTTTTGTGTGTTATTGCTGAAGTATGCACTGTTTCGATGTAAGACTATTGGAATGTTTTTGTCGCTTACATGTTTATATTTATATGTCTTTCATCTGTTGTGTACCATGTAAATGAAGAAACAAATCAGTAATTCGGTGAAAGTACCGGATACTTACCCGGTACATTGTGGAAAAAGGTACTGCAAGAAAATATTCTTTAAGAAAACCGAGGAGTTTTGGAATATTTCAAATTCCTATACCATTTTCAAGTCAATATTCGCATTCGCATTCGCATTCGCGAATGTCGGCATGAAATATTCGCATTCGCATTCGCATTCGCGAATATCCAAAATCAGACATTCGTTACATCACTACCTTGCATACATCTTTCGCTTCCGTCACTGTCATACAATTCCTCATGCATGCTCTCCTGTTCA
Organism: Athripsodes cinereus; assembly: GCA_947579605.1. NCBI lineage: Eukaryota > Metazoa > Arthropoda > Insecta > Trichoptera > Leptoceridae > Athripsodes > Athripsodes cinereus. The sequence goes on from OX388323.1 coordinate 559,168, forward strand.
ATGTGCTCAACACGTGACCGTCCTGTAGGATTTGATTTAAATGATCTTGCCATTTAATCCTCGGACGTCCGCGTCTCCGAGCACCATTCCTCTCAGCCAAATATATCTTCTTAGTCATTCTGTCCTCATTCATTCTTTCCACGTGCCCAAACCATCTTAACTTATTTACATTCATCTTTGTTATTACACCAACTTTCATTCCACATTCCTTTCGTATATCACTGTTACGCACACGATCTCTCAGACTCTTGCCACACATCCTTCTCAACGATCTCATTTCCACTGCATTTATGCCACTTTCATCCTTTTTTAACCATGTCCACGTCTCACTTGCATACATAAGTGTTGGCACTAAGATAGCAGAGTGCACCAACCTTTTAGCTGTGGTGGATATGTTTCTATTTGCAATTATTGGTCGGATTGCACCATTTACCTTATTGCCAGCAACTTTTCTCCTTTCAATATCGCTTTCACACTTCCCATCTCTCGTGAACAAACTACCTAAGTACACACATTCGTCAACTTGCTCTAACACTTCGTTGTCAATCATTACCTGGCATACTGTTCTCTCACTTCCTCTTTCAAACACCATGATTTTTGTCTTTTTTGCATTCATTCTCAATCCATTAATCGCACAATTTTCATACACACACGTCATCATTCGCTGTAGATCACTTTCACTTTCAGCCATCAATACCAAATCATCGGCAAACATTAACGCTCTTACATTCATCCCATTCATATCAACACCTACATTCAGTTCTTTCAATGGACGAATACAATGATCAATGTATAGGTTAAAAAGCCATGGCGACATCACGCACCCTTGTTTTACTCCTTTTGTCAATGTGAACCATTCCGACAGGTTATTGTTCACTCTAACACACGCAGAACTTCCTATATATAGGGACGCAATGGCCAAATATATGTTTTATACATTCTGAGTGGCAGATCATGAGGAAAGTGGGAGAAGGTCTTCCTTATCAGGTAGATAGCACTATTGTCTTTCTTTATTTTTATTTTAATTTTAATGTAGGTATATCTTCTTTGGAATTTTCGTAATCAATGTACAGTAAACAATGAATTAATAAATAAATTAGCGATTAATATAATTTCGTATCAACCAGTTTAAAATGAGCGTTGGATTAAAAAGATAAGTTTATAATTATCTCCCTCGAGTCTCTCGTTTTAGATAATTTTATTATAAACAAAGATAAGTTTCTTTTCTATTTGAATGTATTAGTGCATTTTTTATATATATTTATAGACTGTTGTATTATTGATTTGTCATACATATGTATTAAATCTATTGTAAAAGGCAAATTGCCGTTTATTGATCAAATAAATAAATAAACAAAGATAAACTAGGTAGGTATTATTACTTACTCTATGATTATAAAAGCATATTTCTGTTGATTCAAAATATATTTATGATCCATATACAAAACAATCATCACGGTTTGTATATTATTAATTATGTTCGTATCGGTACATAACATATTATTTTGTATTGCAGACTTGAAGGACATTAATTGTTTTTTTTTATTGTAAAAGTATTTTCATGAGTGTTCAGGTATAAAGAGAAAGAGACCATTACTATATTAATTCATTTTGATAACTCTATTCTAAATTTTTATTTTTGTTACTTTTAGTCTTGATTCAAGTGTATGTGTATGTTTTGACTTGCATATAAAATCTAATATTTCTTTTACGATTTGACATCTCATTATTATTATTATTAATTGTTTTTTAATTGTTATTTTGATCTATTGTTTTTTTATTATTTTGTATTAACTTGTTGTTGTTACTTTTATTCTTGTATTGTTAACATGTAACAGACGAAAGCCGTGAATATGGTTAAATAAAAAAAATAAAAATATTATGGAGTGAAACAGTGGCATAATATTATTAATATTACCTATTTATTTATTAACAAAATATACGGCTAAATAGCCTATACAGTAGAATAACATAAAAAAACAACATACTTGGAACAAGCATAATCAACATAAGAGACAATAAATACAACAACACGACGATAGAAACTACTGGATATTCTCTACAGAAAGCATGTACCTTTACATAAACCCGCTCACAGCACATTTCTTCGCGGTGTACCTACTCCGAATCGATTAATAAAATAATTTTAATAAAATTTTTGTTTTTTTTTTTAATATAGGTGCCTAGTTTTACAATAAATTTGTATTGCGCTGTTACTCGTAATCTATTAAGTCTATGATAATAGTTGTTTTGTTGAACATTATATAATAAAGTTTCGCGTCGCATATTATAATGTGAATAAATAAACACCACGTCGGAAGTAGTCCCCCGATGCGTAAATAATATACAAATAATATAAAAAAACATACATTTTATCTGTTTTAATGTTTTTAAATTAACCTGTGCTATAAAAAAGATGACAAATTTATTAAAAATGCATGGCAACATTATTTTATTATAATATGCAACTGATCAAGGCAAACTACGACCATTTGAAATAAGAAAACATTTTAATAAAATTGTCTATCCATGCACTTTACTAGCGTAGAATCATATTAAAGTAGCATTCACATTGCTTCACTTTGTATGATCATCCAGAGTGTCAGGGTCAAACCTGTTCATCGAAAGTGAACACGTCTGTTCACATTTGTTCATCCTATGCTTTCACTGCCATGTCAACACTTTCACTCATGTTGTATGTTGTTTAACATATTTTCGTATAAAAATAATTAAACAAATTCAAAAATGGTAAATAACACATAAAATAAATTAATATAGCTCTCGACTGCATAATAATTTTGTACATGATGACACTGACATTCAATACAAATTCATAGAGAATAAAACAAATAATAAGATGAAACTTGTTTATGGTCGTTTCAGTGAAAGGACCTTTCATCAAAATTATGACGAGTGGTAATCTCTTTCCTCCGTCATCGCTAGTGATCACTATTGATGAAACGCCTGTTCACACCTGTTCATCTTGGAGGATCATCCGGAGTGATCACTGAAAGTGAACGTATGTGAACGACCCTTAATATGATTACAACTTCCCGGGGTATCCACACTTGTTGAGCACATAATGATATTAAAATCCCAGAAATGTCCCCGAAATAGATTGGTCTCCCACTCTTTTCTGTAAGTTTTCTTGTGTCTTGTTAAAGACAAGAAGTATTCGAGAAAATAAAGACATTTTACGTATGTAAAACAAAGATAATTATACTAGATCGGTAATTCAAAAAAAAAATCGGTCATGCAGCCAATCAAATTTTGCATCCAGTTTTAAACTGACGTTGGTTGTAAGGCAATACATTGCTAATGCTTGAAAGAGATCAATGTTGGAACACAAAAAATCCGATAAAATGTACCGCGCTGCAAGTCTAGTACATATGTCTATGATGTAAAATATGATTTTTTGTATGCATGCATTCTACATTCTCGGAGGATGCAAGGGACCGGAAAACATGGAAGATGAGGACTAGGGGAGCCGACCTCAAGTAAATGGGATAAAGGCGAGGGCGAAGAAGAAGAAGAAGAAAGACATTATACGTCTTAAATGTATAAATTAACAATGGGCATTTCGAAGTATGTTTGGCTAATAATAATTTGAATTTTTGTATTTGTATTATTGTTCCTTCATCTACTAGTGACAATTTATTATATAATTGATATATACCTATTTAATTTCTGACATCTTACTGAATTATTTATTATTTTTTTTGACACTTTAATTATCTATCACAATTCATATATATTAATTTTTTTCTTCCATCCACTTGACATCTCCTTACTGTATTAAAATAATTGTTCTTGACATTTACCAAACCTTTGTTGACATTTACACTCTCACCACAATGTTTTGACTTTTCTAATTGTTTTGTTTTGACTCATTTTATAATTGTTATAGTTTGATTTCCAATAATTGTATTCTTTCTTCGCCAGTTGTTGTTCTGTTCCAACTGTGTTGTAAATGAGAATTATGTTTGTTTTTGTTTTATATTTTAACATGTAAAAGGCTCACGCCGTGGATTTATGTATAAATAAATAAATAAATTGATCAGTGATGAGGTTTGCCACCCATCCTGAAGAATGTCTTATTTTTTTGTTGGCACTGAGAGGAATAGGCTTGCATGTTTGTTACATGCGGCTGGTCTGCTGGTTACCTCACTTGTGAGCTATGCCGTGATGATATTATAGTAGTAGATAAAAAAAAACATGGAAGAAAGTTTTTTTACTATTTTTTTAAATCTATCTGCTTTTTACAGGATACTCGAAAATATTTGTAAAAAAGAGTGTAAGTAGGTATCTACCTATTTTTTTTTACAGATAATTAAACATGTAAAAACAACAAAAATACTCATACACAAATTTAAAATTACTGTTCCAAAAAACAATTTTCCAGCATTAGGTATGTGTTTCGGACACTTCTAAAAAATAAATTCAACTTATTTTACCTTTTACATACATTCCTCAAAAAAAAATCAGGCTGTAGGTACACACGATTCTTCAATTTAGAACTAAATAAACTCGCCTTCTGTGCATTGAGTTGTATAATAATTGATAATTTTATGAGACTTTATGATGATTGATCTTATAAACAATCTACAGTAAAGAATAAAATAAAAAAATAAATTGGGTCAATATTATGAAGCGACCTATTTTTTAGACATTCCAATGACTCTTATATCGTTGTTATGGGAACGGTGTATTAAAAAATAAATAACAGGTAAACATAGTTAACTATATAGATAAAAATAATATGTTTCAAATAATTACCTTCTTGAGTATTTCAAAAGCGAGTAGGTAAATTCCGCTGTTTTACCACAAAAACTGAATTAACTGCACTACTGCCAAAATTGCAACCGCAACGTCGAGCGAGGTAAATAATATAAAGTTATACTTGTTAAAATTTGAACAGTGTTTAGTTTTTTTCTTATAATTTTATTTAAATTACTATTAAAATGTAAATTCACTGTTATTTTGTAACAATTATTTTAATTTTAACACGAATATTAATAAGTAAAAAATAATATCACAAAGAACAGGTTCAGACAGCTCGACAACCTGTCCAAGACTAATATACAATTATTATTATATTGTTATGTTATGGTGTAGTTCTATGTTCAATAATAAATCAAGTATCTATGTACTTACATATATCTGTATCTCTTAAAAAATCTACCTGTTCTCTTGATGACCAACATTTTATACAACAGCGTAATTAGAGGTGTACCACAGGGCAGCTTCTAGAGACTTTTATTTATAATATACAGAGATAAATCGATGTGAACCACTTGTCATGAATATATTAATTTTGCAGACAAGAAGAGGACGACTTACGTGTTTATTACATGCAGTTATGGAAGATGGCGTGATGGTATGAGATGATAGCTGATATAAGAGGTGTGCCATAGGCCAGCTTCTAGAGATAATTTATACCTACATGTAAAGAGGTGTACCACAGGGCGTTTCTACAGGCCATTAATAATATTATTACTTAATTGATTTGTGATGAAAGACTTGGTTTGGAGTGGCCAGAGGTCCTGGAAGCAGCGGTGGACAGGGATCTCTGGAGGAGGTACCTAGGCGCAATGGGCCCCCGATCCAACTAGGACAAGGGGAAGAAGATGTATGTATGTTTTTGGACAATCAAACCTAGAATGGGTCTAAAAATTCTGAATACATACCTAATTATATCCTAGGTATAAATAAGTTTGGACCTGAGGAGCGAGTGCATAATGAAATGATGACGTAGCAAACACTTTAAGCCTAAAATAATCGACATGCATGCATAATGCATTTAGACCGGGCTCCAGAGGGAGTTGAGTGTGCAAAATATGAGGACCGAGTTCCATGAATGCAGTTTGGTGGAGAATAGCTCAGAGAATAATAATATGGATCTTGCCGGATCATTTTATGGTCCGATTTTGTTTAGCCCCCCCCCCCCCTTCAAATTTGTATGAAAATTTTGACATTATCTGTATTCTCCATGTCCCCTCTAACAGTTGTGCATACATGGATGAAGTATATCCTGGAGAAATGATCTGCACATCACATACCTTACATTTGTTAAGAGCACTTAGTACAAACACTTATATGGATCAATGTTTTTCAATTTTTTTTGGCACGGAGAGGGCAGCTTGCATGTTTATTGCATTTGGTTAGTCAGCTGGCTACCCCACTTGTGGAATATGCCGTGATGGGATAGCAGTATTGTCAATAAAATTACTTTATAGTATGTACTCCATCGATTTTCATACAAATTTGAAGGGGGGGGGCTAAAAAAAATCGGACCATAAAATGATCCGGCAAGATCCATATTATTATTCTCTGAGCTATTCTCCATCAAACTGCATTCATGGAACTCGGTCCTCATATTTTGCACACTCAACTCCTTCCAGCGCCTGCACTAATTGCAGAAAAGCAGAATAAGAGTATAAATGTTTAAATGAATAGTTAAACATAAGACAGATTTATTTATTAATGTATTTACAACCAAGTGCACTAATAGGCAGATAATACAAGTTTTAATAACACAATATACAAGCGATAACATTACCAATCAAATGCTTTTTATTTATAATCACCCCCATATAACACAATTGAATAGATAAACTTACTAAATTATAGATATTAAAAAATTATGCACAATAAAAGAAAAGAAAATTAGTCAACAGTATACTGTAGCTATAATTTGTGCAAACTCACTGACTGTCGCAAATGTAATTGTGTTGTGATTGCAAAATATTATACGTAGATAAGTTGAGAACTATAATTAGATTTATCCAGGTACGTAACTCTAGGTAATTACATAGAAATAATATCATTAAAGTGGAATACACATTGTTTCACTTTGGATGATCATTTATAGTGAAAGGTTTACCGTTCATCGAAGGTGAAAACGTCTGTTAACACTTTAAATCGAATGTTTTCACTACGATACCTATACTCAAGGTCGTGTTGTATTTGGTTTGACGTATACCTATTAATTTAAAATACTTATAATTAAATGAAAAATAACATTATTAAAAATAAATTAATAAAATATTCGTAAGCACGTAATAACTAGTGATGTAACGAATGTGTGATTTTGGATGTTCGCGAATGCGAATATTTGTTGCCGACATTCGCGAATGCGAATGCAAATATTGACTTTCTTAAATTACTACAATTGCTCAAACATTAAAATTTCTACCCCCCCATCACCGAAATTTCAAAATGGCATAGGAATTAAAAATATTTCAAAACTCCTCGGTTTTCTTAAAGAATTTTTTCTTGCAGTACCTTTTTCTACAATGTACCGGGTAAGTATCCGGTACATTTACCGAATATCCGATACTTTATTACCAAAATAATATTCGCAAAACATTCGCATATTTTTTTGCGAATACGAATGCGAAGACTTTGAAATTCGTTACATCACTAATAATAACACAACGCGTCTGTTTTATTTATAGTTCTGACATTCGATACTAATTCATAGAGAGTAGGGACAAACAAGATGAAAAAACTTGTTTATGGTCGTTTCAGGGTTAATTAAAGCCTAAAGGACCTTTCATCAAAAATATGTCGGGTAGTAATAGTTTTCATCCGTTGACACTTTTCACTTTCGATGATTCATCCTGAGTAATCACTCAAAGTGACAAGTCCGTATGCCCCTTAATCTCCTATAATTACATTAGGTAATTAACTCACGTTATCTTTTGACTTTTATGATGGCTGCTAGATAAAGACAGCTGATGTAGATATCATAACACTGTAGATGAACACAATTATGTATTTCAACTGCGTAACCAGAATAATCTCCAGAAAGGAAGGGGGGCAGAAGCTTTATAAAATTGCCATTACAAACTATTATTAGTAGACCATTTTTATTTTTGATTTCAACTCTCAATTTGAAATGGGAAATGCTTATTTGTTATTTGAGAAAATATCTTAATTCTCAAACTTCTATTCAGACACTAAATTTAATTTGGTAGAAGAATTTCATTTTCTGAAAAATCCCAGCTTTTCAATTTTCCTATCCTCCAAATTTTCCATTTAGTACCTGTATATAGGGTGGGGGGGGGGAGAGGCAGTTTCCCACTTCGATGTAAATTTTCCCTACTTTAAGTCCTAATTTTGCCGAGTTCTAAAATTTGGGTGAGGAGCAACACCGTTTTCCCTTCTCCGGATGCCCACTATGTATATTTTGTACTTGCAGCGCGGTACATTTTTTTTGTGTTCCAACATCGATGTCCTTGAAGCATTAGCAATGTATTGTCTTATACTTTTGGTTACCACTTCCTCCTGTTTCAAGCTAGGGCGTCAACACTCCATGTATTCTCAGTATTCGTTATGAACTTACAGTGCACTAATTTGTGTGGTTAGGCGGTCTTTGGATCCTGACCTACGAGGGTGCTGGGGTCTTAAAGTACCCCACGAATCCGTTTATGATTGTCGTTTTTTTTTGTAGATATTTTTGTTTTTCATTATTTTTCATAATTAACAACTAAAATGTCTGGACGAATGACAGAACAAGCTATTAGAAGCTTGATTGCAGATAATGAGCAATCAAATTTTGAACAAATGGATCAAAATTATGGAAATGACAGTGATATTACTGATGCGGAGACTAAAATTAGCAATCATGTTTTCAGGAGCGAGCAAGAGGTAAACAAAGACCCTAAATAGAATAATTTCATGATTTCTTAAACCAATCAATGCTTTGTAAGTCATTATTATAGTAAAAACCGTTATAAATGGTCTCAAACCGCTCCGGCCCAGCAATATTTGGTTCTACTTCATTGAGTTAGTTAATGTGTTTAAAGAAAGAAATGTTAGTCACAGGAAAACACTTGGCAGAAACAAATGAGACACCTCCGGAGGTTTTACCTAAAGAAACAGGCCTGTAGAACCTTTTATTATTGGATGTACCAAAACAAAGCAAGTCAGTGATTTTAGTGAACTCGACTAAATCGACAAAAATGTGCTCAGTTGTAATAATTTTTTTTGCAAAGCACATTCCAAAAACAAATAAGTATGTGATTGCTGTGTAAATTAATATTTCAAAACAAAAATTGAAATTTTAACTCAAGAGACTCCTAAAAAAACAATTTTTGAAGAAATTAAATTTTGTAAATAATCCATCCAAAAGTGGTTGTCAGTTTTTTTATGGTCAGATTGAATTCCTTTTTGCTATTTTTTTCTAAAACTTTATAGTTTTTTACGCTAAAAATATATATTTTTATTTAAATCATATTGTTTAGTATTAAAATAGCCAATGTTAAAAAAAACCTTTTTTGAAAACTCAAAAAAATGAGGCTGATTTTATATACTGCTTATTTTTTTTTTAATTTACTTAATTCAATATAATAAAATCTAACGTTAAAACAAAAATTACTTAAAGTTTCATGTAATAAAAAAAAGTATTCACATATTTACAAAATTCGATACTTCTTTGTGTTTTACATGTTGGGGTACGAAAATACCCCACGAAGACGATTTCGTAATTTGAAATAGCGAATCCGTTTAAGGGTTAATTATACATATATAAATACATTCATACACATTTTTGCCAACCGTTCTGTCAAAAGTGCCGAAAAATGGTGCCTCTCTTTATTACAATGAAAATATATACGAGCACTCCATCTAGGTATTATAAAAATCTATGAGTTTTACAAAATAAACGTTAGGAACTCAATCAGAGAATATTATTGTTTTATTATAATTATGTGACATAACCACAAGAATGTACTAGACATTGGTGTATACATTTATAATTATTGTTGTGCTACTTATCAATTTTTATGAAATACTAGCTGACCCAGCGAACTTCGTTCCGGCTAACAATCAATGAGTAATTAATATTATTTTTAATCTCTTTACAAACTCCCGTAATTGTCCAAGTGTGTCATCGTATAGTGTAAAAAAATAAAATTCATTTATGTTGAACAATTATATTCATTTATAAATTAGCTGCTGTACTATTATAATGTCGTGGGAAGAGGTGACGCAATAGGCACAGAGACGCTCTGAATGGAGGAGGCTGGTTTCTGCCCTGTGCTCCCGAGAGGAGCGTTGAGGGCGATGATGATGACTATTATAAATATAATTATGTAGGTACTAACTATTTTTTTAGGTAGATACCTATTCATTTTAAAAAAAAAAATCTTTCCATGATTTTTTCAAAATTGAAATTTCAGAACCACAAATGTTAAATTGTATGGATAACGATTCTAATTTGAACACGTATAATAGATAAATATCTTCCAATTTCGTCGATTGGTATGCACTATGCATGCGTGTATATTTCAGTCACTTCACGTATCGTAGAGTTTGAGATCAAGATAAGATTAATATCGTATTTAGATCGTGACAAGAGTAACCTTGCTGATAGTTTATTTAGATATCAAAAAATTTAGGTAATATGCATCATCGTATAAATTTGAAAATCGACAAAATATGCAAAAACAACCTAAGAAAATAGCCAATATATGCAATTAATAGTTCAACGTACTAACCTCTGTCGTGACTTTTATTGTAAGTCATTGCTCTTATGAAGTTCATATCAACTCAAATAATTTATCATTAATATCTGAATTGGATGCCGATCAATCAAATATTGATCTCTCTCTGTAACACCTGTGATTAGAGGGACGACAAAGAGAGAGAGGGAGATGGATGGTTGGAGAGAGGGAGAGAAACTGGCTCCATTCTCATTCTTATACATTTTTTAATATGCAATCTGATTTTCCGTTTTTTTTTTAATATTATTAGATATTATTTTGTTTCGTATACTACACACTACACATGGTGCTTTACAAAATCTGACTAGAATAATTTAGAACAACACATAATATAATGTACATACTACATAGATACTGCCTCAGAACAGACTCATGTCTATAAGTGGCAGTAAAATTAGAAAATCCATTTTCTATAATAAGTACCTAATGTTTAGTAAGTAGAATTTTGTAGTAGTAAGTTTTTTGTTGTTGTATTTCTGGAAAAAAAATCTCTTTATATCCCTTACACTTTTGTAAGTATATAAAGTTGTGATATGTTGAAATTCAATTAATAAAACAAACCCGACTTTGCATCATCGATGTCCTGGGTTCGATTCCCAGCTGGGTCGCGGAGTTTCGTAAGGAATTTTTGCAACCAGCAGGGATACTCTTGACACAATCTAATTACGATCTTAATCTAGTCTTGATCGTACGACGTACGAAGGGACTATAGTCAAAAACACCGCGCAACCGCTACCGCTACCGCGCGATCGGTATGCGCGTATTTTTGGCCAATAGTCACTTCGCGCGTTCTATGATTAAGATTAAGATCGTGTTTAGATTTTGTCAAGAGTAACCCTGCAGGGTTTGGAAAAGAACTGTCTCAGCAAAATTGAGTCAGCACTGGTTCTCTGGAAGAAATTATGCAGGTGAAAAGTATAAGTATAGGAAAGCGTTACAAAAAAAAAAACAAATTAAATAAAATATGTACAATACTGAGTGTGCACTGTTTGGATGTAAGACTATTGGAATGTTTTTGTCGCTTACATGTTATATTTATATGTCTTTCATCTGTTGTGTACCATGTAAATGAATAAATAAATAAATAAATACACCCTCACGTCCTATGCCAAGTAGGGTAGGCAGAGAGAACGAAAAGCCATGTAGATTTATTATTATTTATTTTATTCTTCACTGTACATTGGTTACAATATTTCAAATCAATATAAAGTACAGAGGGCCAGTTTATCGCTAGAATGCGATGTCTTCCAGCTAACCTGGTTATTAAAATTAAAGAAATATTGTCTTTACATACCTTCCTTCTTGTACATTCATACAATTTCTCGAGAATGCACGTCGATTTCTCTTACTCAACACACGGCCGTCCTTGAGAATTTGATCTACATGATCAAGCCACATGGTATTCTCGGACTTACCTGCTCACACCCTCTTTTTCAGATAAATTAATAGTCTTTGGCATTCTTTCCCCATCCATTTGTTCTATTACATATCCAAACCATCGTAACTAAAGTAGCATTAACATTTCTTCACTTTGGATGATCATCCAGAGTGTAAGGGTCAAACCTGTTCATCGAAAATGAACACGTCTGTTCACATTTGTTTATCCTATGCTTTTACTGCCATGTCAACACTCTCACTCATGTTGTATGTAGTTTGACGTATTTTCGTACAAAAATAATTAAACAAATTCAAAAATGAAAAATTAACACATAAAATAAACTAATATAGCTCTCGACTGCATAATACTTTTGTACATGATTCTGACATTCAATACAAATTCATAGAGAATAAAACAAATAATAAGATGAAACTTGTTTATGGTCGTTTCAGTGAAAGGACCTTTCATCAAAATTATGACGAGTGGTAATCTTTATTTACACTAATTCTGTCCACAACACTCCTCTCGCATCCACTCGTTCTTCTAATATCCTCATTCCTCACTCTATCAGGCAAAGTTTAACCAACCATTCTTCTCAGCGATCGCAACTCCAATGCATTTATTCCACTTTTGTCTTTTTTCAACCACGTCCATGTTTCGCGTGCATACATAACAAAATTTATTGAGATAAGGTAAACTTTATAATACTATACTATACTATATACTATACTATACTATACTATACTATACTATACTATACTATACTATACTATACTATACTATACTATACTATACTATACTATACTATACTATACTATACTATACTATACTATACTATACTATACTATACTATACTATACTATACTATACTATACTATACTATACTATACTATACTATACTATACTATACTATACTATACTATACTATACTATACTATACTATACTATACTATACTATACTATACTATACTATACTATACTATACTATACTATACTATACTATACTATACTATACTATACTATACTATACTATACTATACTATACTATACTATACTATACTATACTACACCATCACGGTACATCCCACAAGTGGGGTAGCCAGCAGATCAGCTGCATGTAAGAACATGCAAACTTTATAATAATAGTACAAAAAGAGTTGTATCGTATCGTATTCTTCTTTTTAATGTATGGATAAAAATATTTTTTGTGACCTATGATCTCATTGTTTCACAGATTGAAGATAATTATACAATAATAATTATAATGTTTGACGCTGGTGCCAAGTTCATAGCCTTGCCGATTTTAAAAGGTCAATTCACGCAATGAAACATGCGTCTGATACTAAAATCTTTGCAGCAAATCACCTCTATACATGATGAAAGTCAATGGTCCTTGATGATTTGCAAAATTTTAATCCATATTGTCTTTTTTTGACAAGTTTTCTTACATACACTGAAAAATCCATAGCAAGTAAAATGCGAAAACTACGTTTAACATTATTTATACTATACTCGTATTATACTACAGTATATTCTCACATTCCTCACGCCGTGTCCCAAGTGGGGTAGGCAGAGAGAACGGTTGGATCTATCTTTACACACTTCCTTCACTTCATGCTCATGCACGCACGTCGGCTCCTCTTACTCAATACACGGCCGTCCTTGAGAATTTGATCCACGTGATCAAGCCACGTGGTTCTCGGACGCCCGCGTTTCCTCACACCCTTTTTTCAGAAAAGTATATCCTTTTTATCTTTCTTATATCGTTCATTCGTTCAACGTATCCAAACCATGATAGTTTATTCACGCGCATTCTGTCCACAACAGTCTTCTTGCATCCGCTCATTCGTCTAATATCCTCATTCTTCACTCTATCACGCAGCGTTTTACCAACCATTCATCTCAGCGATGCAGTGGAGATGCGAACATTATTTGCACAGTCTATTATTACCTTGAGTCTCTGATGTCCAATTATTTTTAAATGGTATAGGAATTCGAAATATTTCGCTATGTCCACGGAGGAATATTATAGGAAAGTGGTACGTTCGAAAAACTAAAATTATTAGATAAAAAAAAACGAAAAATACTTACATTTGAAACAAAAGCACATAACTTTGTCCAAAAGTACGTAGACTCCGTACAAAAGTACGTAGATTACCAAATGAGACTAAAAGTATGTTCACTGCATGTTCTATTTACAATTTCTACCTTCATATCTGAGGCAGTATCATACCTTCTACGTTATTATTAGGTCGGTTCATATGAAATTTCCGATTTCTAACAACAAATAAAAATGCATTTTTTGTAACAATATAAAAATATTTATTAATCAAAGTAATTGCCATTTACATCAACAGTCTTTTGCCAACGAGTTAGCAAAGAATAAATTCCACTTTTGTAGAACTCTTGATATTTGGAAGCCGCAAAGTCATCAAAGGTCCTAATAATATCGATTTCGTTGGTGAACGTTTTATTTTTCAAAAATAAGTCCAGATGTTTGAAAAAATGATAGTCTGTAGGAGAAAGGTCTGGTGAATACGGAGGATGAGGAAGAACTTCAATGTTTAATTCGTTTAATTTTGAAATGGTCAGTTATGAAGTATGCGGTCTCTTTTGCATAGGGTATTGCATAGGGTCAAATCATAGGGTACCAATTTATCCAATTTTTTCACCTTTCCAATAGCACCCAGATGTCGAACAATCGTTGAATGAGAAACCCCAAGTTCTGCTGCATATTTACGAACGGTTGTTTGAGGATTAGATTCGACAATATTTTTTAATTCCACATTTTCAATAACAGATGGTGGTCTTCCACGAGGGTTATTTTCAAGGCTGGTATCACCAGAACGAAATTTGGAAAACCAAAACCGAACGGTTCTTTCATTAGTGGTGTCTGTCCCAAAGGCTGAATTGATGTTTTTTGTAGCCGTTGCCGCGCTGTGTTGAAGTTTATATTCATACAAAAAAATTATACGTAAATTTATTGTTGAGACCATATTGTATGAAGGACTAAAAATATAAAATTTGTGAAATATATCACCGAAAAATGTAACAATACTAACACAACACACCAAAGAATCAAAATAATAAAAAAATATCGCTTAACGTAACGCACGTCCGTGCTCAAGTGCGGTTCATTGACGACTAAACGAAAATCGGTAATTTCATATGAACCGACCTAATAAGACATTCCTTGACAAAAAAAGTATAATACCCCCCTAATTTGTGGTGTGACAATTAAAAAGTGACAATGTAAATACGGGAATTGAACACTGATCTTAGACCAGTCGCGGATACTTATCTGCGAAATAAATTTCAACAGTGGAAATATATTTTCTTTTTACCTATTTGGTTAGTTATAATAAAAACATTTAGGTGTTAATTCCGTCACACATTAGCGTTTGCCACGATTCTTAGAAATAATATTTACACAAATTGTTTATAGAATTAGTAGTTATTTATGAAGAATTTGTAATTACCTTGAACCTTACGTTGATTGAGCATTAATTTTATTGAAAAGATATACTTACGTAACTATAGTTTTCTCGCTTTATGGACCAAAGTTTGATGGTGGAATCTTGGTCTAAGAATCAAGAGATCTTGGCTGATCCACTTCATCATCACAGCGTAATAATATTATGTAACTTACTGTAAGAATGTTTTGGGTGTAGTTTGGCATACCGTTTTTTTTTATAAGGGCAACTCCAGGGAGAAAAATAAACATTTATAAGTTAGTGTAAATGATGGAAAGGAATAATAAAAAAAACTCTACATTAGGTACTCAAAATTTTATTTGCTCTATTTATAAACATTTTTTTACTAACTGCAGCCACCTATATCGTTAAAACTAGAAATACAAAGGAAAAATTTGATTATGCGACCAAACACATTGGTGTTGCAATGCTTGAACGACATTTTTTGTTTTTTTTTTTTATTGTGGGAATCACTTTATGACTTTTTACGTTTATAGGATATGCAATACCAAAGTATATGTAGGAAAGAGACCAGTAGTATTTTAATATTATGAAGTCAAAGAGCGTAATAATAATATTTTTATCTCTATCTTTTCTTCTATTTATTTATTTGACAAAACAATAATAATAGAATAAGTATTAAAATTCATTTTGGAATTACAAGTTTTCTGACGAAATAAGTAATGTGTTAGGTACCTACTAGATTATACCACATAGGTCAATGTTAGACTGTCGACAAAATATTAGTAAGTTCAATATCTCTCCAAAATCTGTATGACTTCAGATAGGTAGATAAAAGAAAAATTTGTGTAGAGTGAAGAGTAAAATAACCAATGTACAGTGAAGAATAAAATAAATAAACTGAGTGCAAAGGGGAAAAGGGGATAAATCGTAAAACACTACTTCACAGGAAGGCCAGAACGGAATCCGCTCAGCGGTACTATATTTTAAATAACGAATTTCTCTCATTTGTATTCGAAATTCAAAAAATCGTGTACCTACCTAGTTCATCTACCTAATAATAATTCGCCATGATGCATATCACCAATATTAAGTGATGAATGCTTTTACACCTCTAAGAACAATAGCACCACAAGAGGTGTTGATTAGGGTAGGCGAAAGTAGATAACTCCTTTAAAAGGATCAGTCAACAACGAGTAAACCGGATTGGCCACAACATCAGGCACCCAGGCATACTCACCATAATCGCGGAGGGCATGACCGAACTCAGAAATGGTATAGGTCGCCCAAGACACACCTATACGGACCAAGTGAAGAAGGACATGAACTGTGGCACATAATATGTAGAATTAAAGAGACTAGCAGAAAAAATAGGGAGGAATAGAGAAGAAAATACAAACTCGTTGCAGATCAATCCAATGGATAGTAACTCACTATATAGGTAATTATAATGTAGAAAACTCGATTTGGGGATGAGTCGATTCATCCTTTTTTTCCTTTTGAACCCAAAAATATATTTCAATATGTAATCAGTATTTATTTTGTTAAACTTCATATTAATAAATATTAAAAGTACGATGTGTGAGTTATACCAAACTTAAGTCGCTGTAATAAAGTTTTAGTAAAACTTAAATATTTATTATTCAATAATTTAATCAAAACTCAATGATTTGAATGTCCCCTCATCTATTTTCGGCACCTTACTTCCTCCAGGTCGTTTTGTATCGTCTATTTCCCATTTCTTTTCATTCAGGAAGAAATCTCTGCAAAAACACAAAAATATTATGAGGTAGGTACATGAAATATTCGTAGAGTTACCTGGGGTTCCGTCGGTCCGGGCGTCCCTCTTTCACAATACACCGTTCCTATGACAACGATATCAGAGCGCAAGGAATGTCGTGGAAAGAGATGACGCAATTGGCACAGAGACGCTCTGAATGGAGGAGGCTGGTTTCTGCCCTGTGCTCCCGAGAGGAGCGTTGAGGGCGATGATGATGAGAGTTACCTGTAAAGAATAGGTCTCCCACTCTTTTCTGTAAGTCTTCGAATGTCATGTGAAAGACAGGTGGCCGTAAAACCTCAGGTGGTATAAGAATATTAACATTTATAGTTATAAATATCTAAATTATGGAGAATATCCAAAAATAAAACCCAAAATTTTGACGTTTGGCAAAACACTCCAAACAGCTGATGACGTCACGGAGTCCCGTGAATCATAGTAACTTTCGCAACCACAGATTATAATCTGATACACACATGGGACTCCGTGACGTCACAGCGCTGCCATATCGTTTTTGATCATTTCGAGAAAATCCAATTTTAAAAGCTAATATCTAAGAAAATAGTGCAAGAAAAATTAAAATAAATTGTGGTTGTGTTTCTTTCATACTAATTTACAATTTTATGTAATAAAAAAAACTGCAAGTGGCCCATTATAACTTGAAGTTAGTCCGCTGGCTACCTCACTCATGTTTATAAATAATATGAAGGAGAAATGTGATAAGTTCGCAATAAACCCTAAAGGGACATTTGAAAAATCAAAAATATACTGAATATGGTATTTTTTTATATGTTGACTTAAATATCTAGACTATCACCATCTATCGAAAAAAAATTTAAGTATATATTTTTTACACACCTTTCTTTTTCCAACAATGCCATCTGTTCTTTATGAAGATCGTCCAAAGATTGCTTGCATGTCCCTCCGAGTTCTACTGGCAACACTTCTTTCTCAACGTAATCGAAAAGTGTAGTTGTGTTTGGTCTGTGTGTGAAAAACTGAAAATTAATTAGATTAATAAAAATAATGTTTTGTGATTTATGAATATTTCTTATTTATTGTTCATTATTCCACATAAATATAACAGAGCGCCAGTTTTTTTTTTAAATTTATTAGGCAACCCAGCCAACTATGGCTGATTTATGCCAACATATACATAGGTAGGTACATAATAAAAAACATAATGTGGACTAAAAACAAACAAATCAGATAATTATAAATTCCTTCTTCACAATCTCAAACAACCATCGATAAATGTCCATCCTACCCAGCGTGAGAAGAAACGCAATGTTGATTGGGTGAGGGACATCAGGTACTTGGTGGTAATTGTTTTCAGCATTACGGATGGGGTATGCAAAAAATACGTGATCCATCGTCTCCTCATCCAATCCACAATCGCAGAATGGGGAGGGCACAATATTAATCTTGAATAAATGACTATCTAGACGAGTGTGCCCTAGGCGCATTCGTGATATTGTTGTAACAAATTCCCTTGTCAATCCTTGTACACTATTTTCTTAATTTATACACAATTTTCAATGACACTATTTTCAATGACAATATGTTCTTAGCGCTAGTTTATTGCAGAGGCGAGATTTCTTACAACTAGCTCAATTACATTAGAAAGGAAGAAAGGAATAACAAGAGACAAGAATAGGTAGGAAAAGGGACTACGACACAAAATGCTAGATTTTGAATGATATAAAATCGTTTTTAACCGCCCATTTGAAGGCATGAAGATTGGAGAGCAGTATATTATTCTGGAAAGCAGACTAGGTATTCCAACAACGAGCATCATGAACTGACAATCAGTTTGTAAAAAGTCCAAACTGTGTAGGTATATTATTTTATAGTTGATCACCGAGAATATTGTTGATCCTTCGTGTCACTCACTTATTGAATCCCAACTAATCCACTATTCATTTTTCGGACTCACTTTCTGATTTATGCACTGACTCATCTACTAATAAATTTTTATTATAATTTTATGTTTGTTTATTTCTATTTTTATTTGACAAGATTGTTTTGACCGATTGTTATCCTTGAGCCTCGACAGTCTTGTGGCTAGTGTGGTAGACAGATCCTTGTATTCCTTGTGCTTATTTTAAAGTATTTTGTATACCAATGTAGGTATGATTGTGAACAGTAATATTTCCATAAAGAAAGATTGTTATTATTTTAACAAAACTGCAAACTTTATTTATTATTGATTAGTTTCTTAATTATAATTTGATGAAAATAACAAGTTTTTCAACACGGAAATTCGGCAATTTTTTTGCTTTAGCTTAGTCTAATGGAAATAAAGGATTTATTTTGATTGGACAAGCAAAATAGGGGGAGTGCAGTAGGACACACCTGCAGTGCGTGGTGCACAACGCACTCCATTAAAAATATAAATATGTCGCTTTGGTTTGGTCCTTACCAATTTTTGTGCCAGTGGAGTTAACATAGGTTTCACCAAAGAAACCAAGGTGTCCATTACAGGATGACAGTTCACTATATGAGTCTGGTAAATCTTCATTGGTTGGCCTAACTAAAACAAAAAAAAAAATGTTTGAAAATGTGGATGTGCTATGTGAATGTCCAATAAGAACAGTGACAATAGAGCACTATGAATGTCGTGCGAAGAGGTAACTCGATTGCCAAAAAGATTCTCTGAGCAGAGGGGTTGGTTTCTGCACTGTGCTCCCAGAAAGGGCATTGAAGGGTGATTAAATTTATTTATATATTTGCCAGAGACACAAACTTGACAAGACATGCGTAAAAATAAAGATATTGTGATGATTTGGTAACGGTTGTTATAAATTGTAGGGAGGTTTTGTCAGAAGGAACCCTTCAGGCGATCGCTGAGGTCTCTCTCATGATGAGTGAAGATGACATATGGGAACTATTACTCCTGCGAGGGAGGGTACTACCCTTACTACCAGTCAAATATGTTAATTTGACTCCAATTAAGTGTGTTTATAGCATGCATGATATAGTTAAATTGAATGAGCATGGAGGAGAAGAATATGTATTATATTTTCTAACGATTGTCGCGTGCCGAATGCATACATACCTGATTATAGTTAAGATATTTCTTCATTACAGATATTGTTATTCTTGGAACGAAAGCCAAAGATAAGTTCCCCATATCCAATATACTGAGAGATGCTCTTTCATCGGGATAGTTAGCTATTACATAGTCGCAGATCATGAAGGTGTACTTCAGAAAGTTTTCCAATATGAAATGGTTAGGATCAGGGTCTATCAGACGCATCACACACACACGGAGTCCTTTTTCGGTCCTTTTTGGCATTTGAATTACTTGACTGAAAAAAAACCGATACGAATATATCAAGAGGTGTACCGCAGGGTAGTTAAAAGAGACCATTATTGTTTTAACGTTGTATAGGATGATTTATTAATAAAACAAAATATATATGTAGTTATTCCACTGTTGACTTTATTAATTTAGCGAGCCGGCTTTCAATTAATATGAACTTCCACCAAGAACCGTCAGTCGATAAATTAAACTTAATTGTTACATAGAGTTTCTATATTCTTAAAGGTTTTCCTTCAGTCTATGCATAGAGGACAAATCTAAGTATTCAATCATTGACAATAAATAAAAAAGTACACGAATAAACAATTCAAAATAATAATAAAAATCAATGACTCTCGTAATATTTTACGTCATTTAATTATAATTGCTGTTAAATATGCGAGTTCCAATAATTACCCGCAAAAAATAATTAATCCAGTCAGTTTCCTTTTACACGTCACTCCGGTATACGCGGACTTGGAGTTAAGTGCAATAGTTTTTTTTCGCGACGATCGCAACGTTTTAAAAACGTCAAATTAATATTCTAACAAAAAACTACGGTTTTCGTACAGTTGCCAACCTAACTGATGGACCTAAAATCTTTAAATTATACTTCAAATTTTATATGATAGGTACCTACTGATACTTTTAAGAATAAAATATATATTCGAGAGTACATAAGCACTAATGTACGTAACAAGTTGACAACATTCGTAATTAGAACAATAAATATTATGTGCGCACCCGGGTTGTCTGCTTTGGGTGTTTTTTGTGCATAAATTCGATGTTTTGTTCTATTGTTTTTATTTTATTATAAATTATTATTATTATTCTCTTTAAATTTCCTTTGCACATCATTACAGCTTTTGGCCAATGCGATGTGCAAAGAGAATAAATGACAACCTTGTGGGCTTAGTGTAATATAACAAATTAAAATTATTGATACAAGTTCAACAGAATAATGCATTGTTTATAATTTGTGCGATTTGTAAATCATTTCTGTTCAAATGTTTAATAACACAAATAAATAAAATAAAATATCACTGTCATTTATTTTATTTTATTTATCTGGATTATTAAACACTTAAAATACCATTGTTATTATTTACGTGATATTGCGGGCAAAACTCTCAGAGACAGGATAAGAAATTCTGAGATTAGAAACATTATATATTTATGCAACACGGAGGACATCAGTTTCGAAAAATGAGAAACTCTATGAAAATATATAAAAATCTGAAATCGACGCATGGAAAAATATCGAGGTAAATTGAAACGAGTGTTTCTTTCTACAATAAATCTTGGTAATGACCTGATAAGTCGAAAGATGTCTCTCTCTGTAGAAATAAACATTTGTTTCCATTTATGTACCTAATTATAGAATTCTCAGACGTGTGCACCGACACAATTAATAAAAGTTAAATATCGAGTTGAACTACATAATATACCCAACTTTCAAAAAATTCTGAGACATGATATGATGAGCATGATGCAGAGAATTTGGGAATATTGCCCTGGGCTTAAAGAGTACTCTTAACCAAGCCTTGAGTCGATTCATAGAGTGGTTCAAAAATATGATTAACATTTACACTTCTTAATAACTAAAATCCAGTCTTCGACATTCAATTTTGTGAAAAATTCATAAAATAATAAATGTTTAATTAAATTAATAGGTACTAATAACTTACACAGAAGAATGTGCCCTCCTAATTTCAGGAGATAAAGGATCCCTGTTCTTGAAGATCTCTGGAGCATAGTGTCTCAATGTGAAATAGTTATCTATAAACTTCTTTGCATGTTGCATACTTGTACTTCTTGTAAGGAATTTCCGGATTACAAGATCATCTGAGGAAAGACATTAATCATTTATTGTGAAAAAATCAGATATGCATCTTAATTGCTGACGTATTTCCTGCAGAGATAGGTACCTACTCATGACACGATCTGAATACAATCTTAATCTTATTTTGATCTTAAATTCTACGATGCGCGAAGTGACTGCATTTAAAAATAAATGCATGCGAATTTCGCGGTAGCTGTGAAGAGTCGTTTTCAACATTTACATGAGTATTATGGTTGTGTTATGTCTTATGTGATAATTATATGAATATATCGTTGTGATGTTCATCAATTTTTCAGAAATATTTTCTTTAATTTCGTCAAAAATAAATGAATTATCAAACGGTCTTTTTTCACAACAATATTAAAGTATACCCCAACGTCTGGTACATTCTTGGGGTAATGTCACATAATGTAACCATAAAACTCATGTAAATGTTGAAAACGACTATTCTCAGCTGCCGCAGGATTGGCGTGACCAAAACAAGATTAAAATCGTATTTAGATCGTATCATGATGAACCATGCTGGACAATATTCAAGTGTCGTTTCCTTGAAAAAGAAACTCAAGGACACTGTACAAAGTATTAGTTCTGAAACATTAAATCCATCTCCACATTGAAAGTTTCGATACGTGCACATTCCATTAAATTATTATATGGTATAAAGACTGGTAACGCAGTTCTAATTTTCACAGAAAAAATGTCCCAAAACTAAAAAATAATATTAAAGGTACCTACTCTTTCACTCAATGGTCTCTTTTCTACTTATACTAAGTATTGCGCATCCTATAGGTATACTTGACAAAGTCATAAAAGGAACACCAACAACAATAAAAAAACGACCAATCTCCTTCAAGCCTAATTCAAATGTGGTTGGTCGTATTTCCAACATTTCTTTTGAATTTATAGCATAAACCATAATAAATATAGGTTGATGGCACCCACGCGGTGGTTCATATCACAAAACGGCGTTTAATAAATTATCTAGTTAATTATAATTATCAAAAGGTTGTTCTATCAATTTTAATAATGGTATTTAGGTTGAAAAATGCGTGATATAAGTAGGACTCGTTCAGATAATGGCGGTTAATAAAATACAAAAAAAGTTTAATAATAAAATAAAGAGCACGAATACGACAATAGGTTATTAAATTCTAATCTGTCTACCCATCAAGTGACAGAAATAATATCATGATGACTTAACAAAATGTCATTTTTAAAGCTTCGGGGCAGGCTCAGTGGTCGGGATATTGTTTATGTGTAAGCACAATAACTGAGAAAGATTTATTGGAGAGCAATAATAGATCTGCGAATACTGATTTGAGAATCTCAAATAAGCCATCTTTTTAGCACTTACCTAATTCATCTGGAAGATGTGGCTGCTGTTTTAGCCAAGTTTTAATAATTTCAACATCCTCTTGAGGCACTACCTGTCCTTTGTATCTAATCCATAATTTTTCAAGTTCCATTTTTTGTGATTCAAGTTTAATTTATCGCCAGAAATTCACGAAAACTAACACTAGATGAATCTTCAACCGTCTCCAATTCAGACGAGTCACGTGTAGAGACTAACACGATACTATCATCGTGGAATAGTTCAAATATCATCATCCTTTTTTTATGTTTTGAATAATTAATACTTTTTTTTGGTCTACAATTACTAGTCTTCTTAATGTTCTTCTTAATTGATCAAATGTATCAATTGTCCATAAATTCTCAACAAAAAAATTAATGATATCTTTGTAATTTCAATAATAATTATTAATTTACATATAAGTATTTTATTGTCGTTAAGTTCAAGAACGTACTCAAGAGGAACAAAAGAGGGCAGCTTAAGATACTCCCTTCCCTAAAAGATCTCGAAAAAATTAAGAAAGTTGGCAAAAATATGTTGGAACAAGCTGCCTCTGTGTCTGCGAGAGGAGGTGAATGGAGAGAGTTTTAAAAGAGGACTGAAGACACACCTTTTTGCTGGGAGTTTCGGGTGATGGATACGATATACGGCGCCCTTGAGGTCATGTTATGAGTAAACGGCGCTTTACAAATTGTCAATATTACATACATTACATACATAGACATTTCACACAGATCGAGCTAGTCCCAAACTAAGATGAATCTTGTATTATGGGTACTAACGCGACGATACACACATATACAATGCACTATAAACACATATACATGTAACACCCAGACCCAGGACAATTTGAAAAAGGTCATTCCTCAATCTGCCCTGGCCGGGAATCGAACCCGGGACCTCGTGACTCAAAGGCAAGAGCGTTACCTCCGCGCCACACCGGCCGACATATATAATATATATATAAAAATAGTATTTGAGTCTGCAAAAACATATTATGTATTCCGTGGAACACCCAGCAAAGAATTGGTCTCCCACTCTTTCCCTTAAGTTTTAAGACTGTCTTGTAAAAGTCAGGTGTTTGAAAAATACAAACATTTTACAATTTAAATTTAGCGATGAGGTTTGCCACCCATCCTGAATGTCTTAATTTTTGTTAGCACGGAAAGGACAGCATGCATGATTATTGCATTGTAGCTGGTAAGCTAGCTGGCTACCCCACAAAAGGCATCAGGTGTTCGAAAAAATAAAGACGTTTTACATTTTAAATTTAGCGATGATGTTTGCCACCCATCCTGAATGTCTTAATTTTTTGCTGGCACGGAAAGGACAGCATGCATGATTATTGCATTGTAGCTGGTAAGCTAGCTGGCTACCCCACAAAAGGCAGGTGTTCGAAAAAATAAAGACGTTTTACATTTTAAATTTAGCGATGATGTTTGCCACCCATCCTGAATGTCTTAAATTTCTGTTGGCACGTAGCGGACAACATTCATGTTTTTTTAATTGTAGCTGGTATGCTGGCTACCCCACAAAAGGCAGGTGTTCGAAAAAATAAAGACGTTTTACATTTTAAATTTAGCGATGATGTTTGCCACCCATCCTGAATGTCTTAATTTTTGTTAACACGTAAAGGACAGCATGCATGTTTATTGTATTGTGGCTGGTATGCTGGCTACCCCACTTGTGGGATATGCCGTGATGAGATGGTAGTGGTAGCAGAAAATCTAATATTTATAAAATTCTAGTGTCAAGGTGTTTGTTATCATATACCTACTCCTCCGAAACGGCTGCACCGATTTTGATGAAATTTTGTGTGCTTATCGGGTAGGTCTGAGAATCGGCCAACATCTATTTTTCATACCCCTAAAAGTTAAAAGTGGTCCACCCCGAATTTTTTATTTTATTTTTTGGGCAAAATTTTTAATTATTATTTTTTTATGGCGAGGCATTAAAAAATACATGTAGCCCTAATTTTTCACCCTTCTACCATCAACCCCTATTTTTTAATAGCGATATTAGTATAATGGCAAATGTATGTGGCATAATGTACCTATATGGCAAAACAACGTTTGCCGGGTCAGCTAGTAATATAGAAAACTGACATCGAAGTGGGAAGCCGCCTCTCCCCTAGTAGTCAGAATAAATAATTTAAAGATGTTTACCAATAGGTTAAGTCTGAAAACGATATTGCATGTCGAAACCTATATAGGTCACTATCACGTCACTATTATAAAGTAAGTAGTAAAGATCACGCGAAGGAACTAATGATAGGGTAGGTACTCGCGGAAGTTCACCACAGAAGTTCTAAAACTTAATAAAAAACAAATAAGGATTCTAACCAGGACCTTGACGGGACACTGGAGACTACGGAAACACATGACAAAAATAGGACTGTCAGATAACCCAGTCTGCAGATTTTGTTCAGAGGATAATGAGACACCTATCCACATCCTCTGTAACTGTGACGAACTCGCTCGCAATCGAAGTCACATCCTCGGAGGACCACTGCTGGACTCGGAGAAAGTGAGACTTCTCACACCAAGACAAATCGTGAGCTACATGACCCATGTAGGTCTTGAGAGTGAGATATGACAAAGAAGGATGTCACAATAGATCTACTATGGTCGCGGTGACACAAGGGATACAAGGTCCCTTGACCTTCACTTTAAAAAAAAAAAAAGTAGTAAAGATATTAATCATATATTTATATTTTGTTATTACAGTAATTTGAAAACTGAGACAAAAAAGGTCCACACATTTGAAAGCTGCAACAATAAAAAAATGTTAAGGTGCTGTCCTCATCTGGTGACAATCCTAGATACCTACTTCTATTATAGTTGAGTGAATATAATATTATGAGAGTAATCTTCATAATGAAAAATATTTAACAAAAGTTTCCTTATGCAAGTAGGTACACTATCCATTCATTTACGGCATTTCACACGAGTGCTATAAATAGCCAACAGATTAATTATTGTATGAAAATAAAATATAAAATTGTTAAGTTGCTTTTTTTTCCTTCCAGCATCCTACGAGGATGATTTGCGCCAAAAAACGGTCGTTAAGTCGTGTTATTAATTCTTCAGGGAGAAGATAGTTATAAGAGAATAATTAAATTTGTCTTTATCGATTTGAGAAGGGATAAATGGATTGTATATCGGATGTCTTATGCTCAGCAATATATGATTCAATATTTTAGGGAAATTGGCATATGCTAAGTTGATGCTACCCTGAAGAAAATTCTGAGCGCGTCCATGTTATAAAGTACATAATGTATTATGTATCAGTTATAATACGCACAATACAATGCATAGAGGGAGAGTTATATTCTTAAACGAATAAGACAGTTAATGATCTATTCTTGAGAGCTACTAGTTACTGTAATAGAGGTTCTACACAGTCATTGTACATAGTGGAAAGTACATTATGAAACCAGAATAGAAAATGTTAAAATCAACATGGATGAAGAGAGGGGACAAGCTACAAAGCATTCTCAGAATGAGGGACCAACTGTAAAGAAGAAACCTAAACAATTAACTTCATTTTTCAATCTTCTTGATCTTGATCAATCATCTTTATTTATTTATTTATTCTTTACTGTACATTGATTACAAGCAAATTCACACAAAAATACATTTTAAACAATGACAATCATACAATCAATACACAGAGGGCGAGTTTATCGCAGAGGTGTTTATCAATCTAACAAGCAATAATCGAAGATTTAGAAAATCATATTATATAGGTAGTTCGTTTTTCAACGTATTTCAATTTACTTTTAATTTTTAGTATAGGTAATAAGTATGGAAAGTATTTTTATGGTAACATTGGTAATCCAATAAACGTTTCACTCGAAAATATTTTCAGTGTTGTTCATATTAGTAACAATGGACACATTTTGCAAAACTTTATTTCATCATGTTGAAATGATAATAATTAACGTATTGTAAATTTGTGTTTTTGTAGAATACTAGAAAAGATTAATTTGTTTAAAAGAAAATTACTGAAGAAACAGGTATAAATTAAATTTAATGAAAAAAAAAACACCTCTTTTGCATTAAATAATTGCAATTAAAAAAAGTTTGTATACAAGAGCCAAACAGAGCTTTTAATACATATATCCAACTGAAATGATATAATATTCATAATATTTTCATAATATCCTTCAATTGAAGACCGATTTATCCTTTTGTTCAGTTGAAGATTGGAGATATAAACGGTGGGGATCAATATTTAAATAGAGTTGGGAATAACGGCTCTTTGAAAATAATGGAACGTAAGCGACAGTTATTTATTTATATTCTGTTATTAGAAAAGCTACCGTTATCTCACCCTCCCCATAAAAAAAAAATTACCCGGTTTTGTTCAAAAATATTTTTTATCAGGCGACGAACAATAATAACATATGCAAGATTAAACGCGCAAATAAAAAAGGCAAATTCGAAAAAAAAGTATTCAAAATTAGTAAAAGATTATTCCTTTATTAATTGGATTAAAAGTTTTTAATTTAATTTAATGAAAAATAAACATGTAAAATCATGTGGAGATAGTCCTTTGACCACTCAGGTGATAAAAGGGTTATGAATAATAATTATCTACCCGTATCTCGAACTCATAATACTTTTGTGTCAATCAACAGATGTCCGTAGTAGTACCGTTTTGAGGCGAAAAAAAGAACGCGTTCCTTTTCAAATAATACCTAAATATTATTTTCCATACTAAATTGTATCACCGCGTGATTTGTAACGTCATTGGGAATACCTAACCGGTCGTCCATAGCAGGGATGTTGCGAATATCCGCATCCGCATCCGCAAATGCGGAGCTTCCGCATGTATTTGGACATCTGCATCCGCATACGCATCCGCAATAATCGATGCGGATGTTCATGCAGATGCGGATGTAAGACAATTTGCGACAAGAAAGAAATGGGGCGGGTCCGGCGAATGGCGCGTGCCGTTCGCACTTGACATTAACCAATGGGAACGAAAAAATTGGTGACAAGATCCGATCACGACAAAAATATATTTCGCCAAAAAATCCATAATATTATTGTAGCAACAATTTCGTCACATATTTGACAGTGGGGCCTACCAATTAAGATAGTTCCTACTTCTTTTCTATAACATCTTAAACATCCGCATCCGCATCCGCGGATGTGAGCTTTCAAAAATCCGCATCCGCATTCACTTCCGCGGATGTGTAAAAATCGACATCCGCAACATCCCTGGTCCATAGTAAAATGTATGGCGGCGTGATAAGTAACACTATTATTAATACCTAAATGATTTTCCATAGAAAATTTGATATTCATAATTCACGTCGTTCGGAACGAAGTAGCGGGTCGTCGTCAGAAATCACTCGATGTGATATATCGATATTCTGCTACCACGCTCCGTAAAAATAATTTAATATATCACGCGTTCCTCGTTATAACGACCAACTCTAATATCAAAGTCACCAATTTAGCAAATAATTTTTCTTATATGGTAACATTAAATAACCTATGTTACTAATGTCATATTGGTTTCGCGATCTCAATGTCTAAATATTATTACGAATATTCATAAATTTTGTGAATATTTATTAATTGTATCATTGTTGTTGGATGTTTATAATAGTTGTGTTATTATTTATATCGTTAATAATTGAATACATCGTTTAAATTGTGTCGATTCTTGTGATGGAAGGCGGGCGTGACATTGCAGGGATTGTCAGTTATTATTCTTAACACAAAATATAAATAATATTATATTCGCATCGTTTGTCGTGTTATGTTTATATCCTCTGTTGATTTTATTTACCCTGAATGTGATTTAAGTAATGGTGTGTATTAAATACTTTGTTTTTGCGATGTATTGCGTGGGTTAGCTTGCGTTATTTAGTGAGTTTAATATTAATAAATATTACACATCCTACTTCTTAGTGGGAGACAAAACCAATGCAAAGATGAACGAAAAGAAACTGGTTCACAACTTTAAGAGTTATTTAGGATTAGAGGACTCATCATTCAAGGTAATTCATGATTATATTGCTATTAAATATTACTACTCAGGACCCAATGTTGTGCAAGTGATTTGTTGTACAGGTTAGGTAATAAATGTTATTAGGTAACTATTTATATTAAAACACTAATATAAATGTAAAATTTTATTGGTATAGAGAAGACCACTGGCATTTCTATTAAGGCCTATAGGTCTACTGGCTACCCCACTTATGGGAGATGTCGTAATTGGATTGACAAATGTAAAATACCAAGCATATTAAGTTCTAAATATTCTAGATGATTTATTTATTGAAGTCTCGAGCAATGAACAGGCCTCTCGCTCTTTTCTGCTAAAATGTCTTACTGGAAAAAGCTAAATGCCAAAGTTCAGGAGATCTGAAAGAGTTACCTAAAGTTCAATATTTTACAACTATTTTAAGTCGTTGTTCGTCGTGAGTTCGTCAGCAGCCTGGAGATAGAGTCTCGGCTTTGTGAACAAGGGGTCCGTGGTTCGATCCCAGGTGTCGGCAAACTCCACTTTCACGACACAAGCTTATAGCTTACTGTGAAAGGTGTATAAGGTTGTATTTGGGTTTATAACAAAACCCAGATATATCTTTTTTTTTTTTAAAAAAAGAGTCAAAATATAAGAAACAGATATTTTAGCTTTGTTTAGCTTAATTATGTTGTACATAGAGACACAAACCTACATATATTTGTTAACAAATTAATTTTAAACTAATTATGTGCTATTTTTATTTTCAGATAAATGATGACCAGTCTGTTCCTATTGAGGAGTTGAAGCCGAATCTATTACCGGGTAAAGTATTACTGAATTTGTGTGCAATATCTTCAGTTTCACATGACCATTAACCGTTTCATTACCAATAACGGCATATCACGTTGCGAATTCCTTACCATGCATTACCAATCCCGTCATATCACGTTTTCCATTTTTTACTACTCCCAGAGTCACGTTTATTATGGAATAGTGGTGACTCATTAGTGTCTAATTTGTTTGTGATACGATAGCCAAAGGATTAATGAGTTCACTTGATCCTATGGAATGTCTCTGGTGAGTAGATTTGTATTATCAAAATTAGTTTATAACTAAAAAAATGGTTCATTTAAATCACACGGTATTGAGGGCACAAATGTATTTGATATTGACGGTAATCAAAAGAATAACTTTCAATGTAGAATTTTTTCAAAATGATATCAAAACAAGAATAGCGAATTGTGCTTCTGTAAAGTTTGCTTTTTTGAACATTGATGATGAGAGACCCACCTCCACCCGGATATCTTAGGAGTTGTGAACTCCTATTTATCCACATGATTAAACCAAAATTTGTCATCACGGGCGGGCCATTGGGCAGGCCTGAAGGGCCAACCGGCTAAAACCGCCATCGTGGGAATCTTTTAAACAAAACTCTCTCTTCAATGCCCCTTTTGAAAGTTTAAATATTATTTATTTGGTGAAACATAACATATTTTTAGTCATTGTAGTCAAAGTTTTTTTAGTCATTGTAGTCAATTTGTAGTCATTAAGTTTTCATTGTTTTGTATCTTGTAAAATTGTCCACTTGTAATATTTTTTTTGTAATCAAAGGCAATAATGCCGTAAATAAATAAATAAATAAATAAATAAATAATAACAATTTAGTAAGAGATACAAACAGGACAAGAACAATCAGTTTTTTGAACATATCAACTGTTGTTATATTACCACAGATTTATTTATATGTATGTTTGGTGTGTTATTAATTTTCCAGGTGAGTTGGTGATAGGCGCGGCTCACAATGTCCTCATGTACACGGCTGTTAGTGAACAACAGAACGGGAGGTTTGGTTCACTATTCGTCACCAACTATAAACTCTCCTTCGTACTATCAGATGATCAGGTAGGTGCACTCACCCCATTTGTATGTTTATTTATTTACGACACAAGCTTTAGCTTACTGTGAAAGGTGCATAAGGTTGTATTTGGGTTTATAACAAAGCCCAGACCCCCTAGACAAACACGCACTTGGTGATCGACTACAAACGAATTTTCGACTATAACGTTACGTTTTCGTTCCGTTAACGTTCGAGTATAGACGAAGTTGCAAGCAAGTGTCAATTTCGTTGCTAAGATACACAATAGTTACGAAAATTAACACTTTGGCGCAACAACGTCTGCATTTGAACGCTAACGGAACGAAAACGTAACGTGAAAATGTGTTATTGACTCAGGCCTCTGGTCTGCTGACTGCCTCACTTGTGGGATATGCCGTGATAGCATTGCCACAGTAATATAATATTTCATGATTACTTTGATATGTATACTGTATTATTTTATGTAAGCAGAATAGACATAATGAATGTCTTGATTTTATATTGGCACGGAGAAGACAGCTTGCATATTTTATATGCAGCTGGTCTGCTGGCTACCCCACTTGTGGGATATGCCGTGATGGTATAGATAGATAGATAGATAGAATAGACATATATTTTTTAAAATTATTTTTAGGCATTAGGAGGTTGCAGACAGAAGAATCGTCTTTTGGGTCCCTACGATATTCCCTTGAGTCTCGTTGGGAGTGTAGCGGAGCTCAGTGAGGCTGACGAGTGTGGTCCTGGAGCCAGGAGCAGACGGAGAAGTTTAGGACCTGATCAGGCTCTACCTAGTCGGGTTAGAGGACTGCAAGTAGTCTGCAAGGTAATATGAATATCTCAATATGTATAATGAGAATTCACACAGATTGAGCTAGTCCCGAACTTGAATCTTGTATTATGGGTACTAAGACGATGATGCACATAAAAAATGCTATAAATACATATAAATGTAACACCCAGACTCAGAATGATTTGAAAAAGACCAGTTTTCGTCATGCCCTGGCCGGGAACCCGGGTCTTCGTGACTCAAAGGCAAGAGCATTTCCTCCTGTCCACTCAGGTCGCTGGAATGTATAAACATACAAAGGATGTTTCATAAAACTGTCGCCAATGTTTTGTAGCCTTTTTTGATTATTGGCTCTTTAAGGGCAAATAAACCAAATCACATGTGATTCTTTATCTAATCCCTCTATCTGTATTTGTGTATGTGTGACAGCTGTGTCATTGTATTTAGTTAAGTTATTGACATTGATTTGTTTATCTTACCTTAATCTCTTCTTAGTCATAACTGCGGTTAAAATCAATTATATAGGCTATGTTTAGAATATTTACTGATTTTTTGCTTTGCTGTGTTTGGACACGAGAATGTAAATGACAAATTATTATTATTATAATTCTCTTTAAATTTACTTTGCACATCGTCACAGCTTTTGCCCAATGTGATATGCAAAGAGGTACAACTTATATTATTATAGTTACATAATATTTACAATATTTAAAAATAAACAAACAAACAAAAGATGACTACAGAATGTTGGTTGCCTCAATCAAAGCAACAAATTCCCTGTATGACAGAGAAAATATGTCACAGTTCTGAGCCAACAAATTAAACAAGACCATTGCCTTGTTGGTCGGAGAACTGAAATTGTTCTTCCATGGTTAGGATAGAACAATGCCCTCGAGATGTATTGTAGGATTATCATCATCCCACCCTTAAATGCTTCTCTTGAACCCTTGTGGATGAAAGAATAGTTTTTTTTGGGCAACTTTCTCTGGACATTCTCAAAACATGACCCAATCACCATCGTCTCCTCTGTATTACAGAGATTACAGATCTTTGCCTATAATGTATTCACCGAGACACTGCAATTGTCCACGTGAACAATTCTGAGAATGTTTAGTACATCCAGGCAAATTTTAATAAAAGGCTGTTTCTTCTACTCCGTATTTTTTAAATAGCTTTTAAATGACTGTATCCTTTTTATAAAGTCACTAACGATCACGCGGCTATAATTAAAAGTTTGCTTTTGAAACCTTATAAAAGGTATTTTCATTGCAATTGTGTAAATTATCTTTCCATATATATTGAAATTACCCTTTCTACTTTTCGTTAAAAAAATATTTACCAACAGATTCAAATACATTGCTTAAACGAAATACATTATATGAAATAGCGGCGACACAAAAATCACCTCAATTTATATTGTACATTAGAGATATTTTTTTGTACTTCTTTTCGAATAGATACGTCTTTTATCATTTGACAGTGAATATTAGACACTAGCCGTGTAACCCCACAGAGGTAATTTGGGTGCAAATCAAAGATGAGGTTTCGGCGAAGAATAAAACTTCTTGAGGTTAAAATTTTATTCGAGAATGCGATTCGCAATGTGACAAGTGGAAAATTGGAGCAATTGTTTAAAACACGTGATTAAATTAGAAAAAATAATTTGTATGTCAGATGGAATGATGGATGATGCTTTCGACCAATTCGTGATATATGTTGGAAACACGTCCGATTCCTCATCTCTCTGATTAATTGTTTCTTTTTTTTAATTTAGTTGAAATTTTTTTATAAATCTTTTTGTGCTAAATTCCGACATACAGTATTTCCTCAAATTTCATTTATAAATTAATTTACACACTCAAAGTAAATATATGTTATATGAAAGTAAATATATGTTATATGAAAACTGGGCCAATTTAGTCTATAAAATTTGTTATTTTTATTTTAGTTCTATTAATTATTCTATGTTATCACATTTATAATGTTTGTTTGTTTTGCTATAATTATTTTTGTGTTGACACTTTGTCAGGTAGGATGGAGCCGTCCTTTCCCCGGGCCTCGGTATCGTTGGGCTTGTCTCCTAACATACTTAAAGTGACCGACTGCAAACAGAAACAGGATAAAGCCTCGGACACTTGGACCTCTACAGGGGAGGGGTCCATTTACATGTAGACCCCTGACCATAAGAACTTGGACCGAATAAGGAAATTGAAAATCGGAACATACAATGCGAGGACGCTGAGGCATGACAAGGAGTTGGTTGCCGCCAAGATAGCGAGTGACTATGGGTTAGACCTGCTAGGTGTGTCTGAGGCACGTCTTTTGGATTGTGGTAGGAGTGAGGCGGGGAACTATTCCATGATTCACTCTGGCCACAAGACAAAACACAAGCATGGTGTCGCCTTGCTAATGAGCAAACGGGCCGCCGGCTCGCTTCTTGATTGGGAACCCATCTCCGACAGGCTACTACGCGCCTCGTTTAGGGCAACGGGTGACCCGTTGACGGTACTTTTGTGTTATGCCCCCACAGAGGATGCGGAGGGGACGGTCAAGGACAGTTTTTATGACTGTCTGGCAGCCGTCACATCCAAAATTCCTAAAAGGCATAGGATCGTTGTGATGGGCGATTTCAATGCCAAAGTAGGCAACGACCCACTAAACGGTCCTGGCGTAATGGGGGGGCATGGCATGGGGGTGCTAAATGACAACGGCTCCCGTCTTATAGAATACGCAACACTCCAAGGACTCCTTATTGGAGGAACACTGTTTCCTCACAAGGATATCCACAAATACACGTGGACCTCACCTGATGGACGTACCAGAAACCAAATTGACCATCTTTTGGTTAAGGCCCGAGACCGCTCTGATCTACAGGATGTCAGGACATTTCGTGGAGCGGACCTGAAAACGGATCATGAGCTCCTTGTCGGAGCCATGAAGCTAAGGTTCAATAAATTTGCAAGACCAGCTGCACCGCGAGTGTTTGACGTCTGTGGGTTGGGGAATATTCGGTCTCGCATGAAGTATGAGGCTGAGCTGCACCAAGGATTTGAACTCTCTCGGTATCTTTCCGATACTGACTCAGTAGAGTCGGCCTGGGAGGAGTTCCGGAGAGTAGTGAAAGCTGCAGCGGTTGCGTCCATTGGGTTCAAAGAGAGGAACAAACCACCATGGATGTCTATGGAGTCCTGGGGATATATTCAAGATCGCCAAAAAGTCAAGATACTCAGAGATGCTGAAAAGTCCCCTACGAAACTGGAGGCCCTAAGAAATTCGTACAGAGAGCTAGACCGCCTGGTAAAGCACTCTGTGCGCAAAGACAGACGACGTGATGTCGAAGCCAAAATACAGCTTGCACAAACTGCCGCGGCCAGGAATGACTCGAAGACTCTCTTTGAAATTACCCGCATGTTGGGAGGAAGAGGTCAGAATAAGACTGCTGACTCAATTAATGATAGCAGTGGAAACCTGATCTCTGCCCCTGACATAGTAAGAGGAAGATGGAGAGAACACTTTGAGTTCATTCTAAACCGACCGGACCCCTCCTCACCTTTTGATGTTGGCAATGAGGATAGCGACCTAGATATCCCACAGGTATCTGGGATAGCCGAAACCCCCCCAACACATGAGGAGATTGAGGCAGCTGTAAAAAGGCTAAAAAACAACAAGGCCCCAGGTGAAGATGGAATCTACGCAGAGTTCCTTAAGTATGGCATGAATGCGCTTATCCACCCACTGTACCATCTCTTTAACAAGGTGTGGAATGAGGAGCTCTGCCCGAAAGATTGGAGAAATGGATCCATCGTGACACTTTT
Source organism: Athripsodes cinereus (assembly GCA_947579605.1). Classification (NCBI taxonomy): domain Eukaryota; kingdom Metazoa; phylum Arthropoda; class Insecta; order Trichoptera; family Leptoceridae; genus Athripsodes; species Athripsodes cinereus. The sequence continues at coordinate 595,229 of OX388323.1, forward strand.
CAAGAAGGGAAACCCACTGGAATGCGGAAATTACCGTGGCATCACACTACTTAGTGTGCCCGGTAAAGTTCTCTCACAAATCATATTGAGTCGCATTCAAAAACCAGTGCTGGCATCTCTGAGAAAGCAACAATGCGGGTTTGTACCTGGCAAGTCCTGTTCGGACGCAATTTTTTGTGCCAGATGTGTACTCCAACAGTCGCAAGAGTTCAACTCACCGCTTGCATGTTGCTTCATTGACTACGAAAAAGCTTTTGACAGCCCCCACAGACCAACCATATGGAAAATACTGGCCGCGTATGGCATCCCGCCCAAGGTGGTAACCATGATCAAAGCCCTGCATATGGACTCTGAATGTTCTGTCAGAACATCAAGTGGTCCAACTGATACCTTCAGGATCACCACTGGAGTCCGGCAGGGCTGTATATTGGCACCTTTTATCTTTGCCATAATTATGGACTACCTGCTCAGAAAATCTATTCTGGGTCCTGGCGGTGTGCCTTTATCACAGCGTGAAAACAGTGAGACGTCTGTGGGAGTGCTGCACGATCTTGAATATGCGGATGATCTAGCCCTTTTTGATACATCTGTGGACGGATTACAGTGCAACGCTAATGCTCTTTATGAAAATTCCTTGCGCCTTGGCCTTCGTATCAACGCTGGTAAAACGGAGTACATATGTAATAGTACATGCACGAGTACTCACACCCCACTAATGGTTGGCAATTCCCAAATATCTCAGGTTAGTAAATTCAGGTACCTGGGAGCAACCATAACGCCAGAGGGTGATCTCCGGTCGGAATTACCAATCCGCATAGGAGCAGCTAGCGGGGCTTTCAACAACATGAACAAAGTTTGGAAGGCGTCTGGACTCAGCATCAGGACAAAATGTCGCTTGTTCAATGCGTGCATCATCCCAATCCTTCTATATGGCTGCGAGTCTTGGCACTTAACCAAGGCTCAAGAGCGGAAGATACTAAGCTTTGAAAACAAGTGTCTTAGAAGGATTTTGGATGTCAGATGGTATGAACATGTTACAAATGATGCTGTGCGCCGGCGCACCCAGCAGAGACCTGTAATCTTCGTAATACAAGAGAGACGATGGTCCTGGCTGGGACATGTTTTGAGAATGCCCAATGATAGTTGGCCAAAAAGAGCACTGTTTTTCCGTCCGCAGGGGTTCCGTCGGCCCGGGCGTCCCTCTTTCACAATACACCGTTCCTATGACAACGATATCAGAGCGCAAGGAATGTCGTGGGAAGAGGTGACGCAATTGGCACAGAGACGCTCTGAATGGAGGAGGCTGGTTTCTGCCCTGTGCTCCCGAGAGGAGCGTTGAGGGCGATGAATGAATGAATGAATGACTTTGTTAAGGTGTTTGATTAATTATTCTATGTTATCGTATTAATAATGTTTTTTGTTTTGCTATATAAGTATATATATTATGTCACGTTGACATGTAAAATGTTTTAATCAATTATTTTATTATCTTTCTAAAATTTTGTTCCATGTATTACTTAAATAACACTTATTTAAGAGTCCAATCAGTTACCTGAGTCTGCCCAAAAATAAGCCTCAAAAAATTTAAAATTAAATAATCAAATCATTTAGTAAATAAGATTTTTTTATATAGGTACCTATGTATAATCATAAAATTTCGATAAACGGTCCCTCATGTTTCAGTTTGTAGTAAATCTTTTTATAATTCAATAATTTTGTATAATCCAAAGGGTTGTGTATTGACACTGAAAATACATTATAATAAATTACCTATATTGAAAAAAAAACACTTAAATTTTCACATATAAAAAATCTGAAATTTTTCGTCAAGTTATCTCGACATTATTGAGAGCACTACAATAAAGATAATCTTAAAACAGTATGTTTATTTTAATATTACATATTTACAATATTTTTATTATTCACACTGGGCAATTTCTATCCAGTATCTATTCTGCGAGCGGCCCATCTGATCACGTGAACATCACGCATTCCTAATGTTATTGTCGAGTGCATCGATAAAATGAATAGACCATAGTGCACTGGCGTTTTATTTTTGACTTATTCTCGGCACTTATTTTCGACTTATGCTCAGTTTTGTTTTCTAAACTTAGTGTCCTTCCGCTATTGAGCCTTGGTTAGATGCTAAGATTTACAGTATATAGAAGGGTTGGGATAATACAGGCATTGAACAGGTGTCACATACATGTAAATCCATAGTAACCCATGTACGAGTCCCTCAATACATGCACTGAGAACACCGACGTAAACTGTTGGTAAGTCCCAGTGTGAACACTTCGAGGAGAACAAAAGGCAGCGGGGATCAGGGAGGAGCAACCCAAGAATTCCGACAGAGTAGTTCAAACACAACATAAAAATACAAAAACTTAAAAAAAAAACCAAAGCAATGCTTACATAATTATATACAATACATTTTGAATAATTATCTATGATTTTAAATAATAGTATTTCTACTTACACTTAGAGTGTCATGTCTCATTGTATTATTTATTATTGTAGAACATGAGAGTGCTGTCATTCGGCTTCAAGTTCTCTGGACAGGGACAGGGTCGCGCCATCACAGCAACACTACTCCATCATGCCTTCCCACGGAGACACGACCTGCTATTTGCATTTGAGTACACACAGCCCTATACGCCCTCGCAAGATCTTACCGATGTCAATATGTTTAATAAGGCGACAGATTGGCAGAAGGAAATGGATAGGACTAATTGTCAAAAGTAAGTTGTTTGCTAATGAATTCTTTTAGAAGATAGATTGAAAAAAACGCAGTATTTAGTTAACTTCCAAATGACTTCATTAACTTCGCTTACTAGTATTCGGAGACTCTCGACTCTATCATCAGGCGATTAGATTTTTTTTTACGATATGCAGAGTCTACTGGCTACCACATTTGTGTGATATGCCGTTATAGTATAGTTAGCACTGTCACATTACACCACTGCTTAAGGAGTTACACTGGCTGAGAATCGCAGAGTGGAGTTCAAACTGTGCCTCACGGTCTACAAAGCCTTGAACGGCACAGCACCTCTATGCCTCGCTGAGCTCTGTCGACGAAACTTTGAGGCGACCACTGCGATCAGCTTCCACCGCTGTCAACAAACTTGTAGAACCCAACAGGGCAAACACTCTCAAATTCACAGAGAGAAGTTCAGCGTTGCAGGACCAACTGCCTGGAACCGATTACCAGTGGATTTAAGACAGAACCAACTCACCGCAACATTCAGGAATATGCAGAAAACACTGCTTTTCAAGAAAAGTCTCGGCGCCCTTGAGATGGTCATGGATTATTAACCCGTCCGTGAGTGAATAAAGAAAAAATAAAAGTGTATGGCAGAGTGAATTAATTCAACTTTCACTTTTTGAATATTTTTTTACCACATTTTATAGAAAATGATCCCTAGAATAAATGTTTATAAGGAACCAACTCTCAAAAATTAATAATAACGGAGTTATATAACAAAAACAATTTTGATACGTCATGTCTGCTCCGGTATTGTCAACAATGGGTTCAACATAAGAATATTTATTTTTATTTGTTTTTAACAAAAACTTATATAGGTACTAAAAACTAATTAAACTGTCCAGAATTAGCATAAAAAGTAAAAGAAAAACCATAAAACACTCCACAAAATAACACCCATAGCGCACGAACGCACGCAGCAAAATGGTTTGCAACCGCGAGTGACGGCTAGGTATTTAGAGCGGCGGTCACGTGACACTTTGTACAGGCGATAAATAAGGTCTAAACACGCCTATTTTTGATTTTTTTTCTTGTGATTGGTAAAATACATCCGACAGATTGGACCAATGATGAAATTGACGAATTTGGCGGGAATACCTAAATATTACTGGATCAAACGCACCGGTGCGTGCGTACTCCAGATCCCATAATATTTCTTGCACGCACCGGTGCGTTGGTACTCCTTTACAGGTTAAAGGGTACCAAATACAAATTGTCTTTTTTATTATTATTAGACCTTTGTACCTATAAAATATAAACAATATCTCAATTGCATTTTTGTGGTCTGATTTCCTTGTGGAGTAGCTGACGTTTTTTGAGATTCAAATAAATAGTTTGTTATATTATTTTCAGTTGGAGAATATCCCGAGCCAATCGTGTGGAGGACACATTCTTTGTAGGTGCCGGAGACGCTCTGGTGGTTCCCAGCACTGTACTGGATTATCAGTTGGCTGAGGCTGCCAGACACTTTCGTAAAGGCAGGGTGCCTGTCTGGGTAAGATATAATACCTATACGTATATAAATATCTTTGTTTTATTATTGTACCCGTAGAGTCCCTGGCAATGTATAGGTCTCCTACTCTTTACTGTAAGTTTTATGGTGTCCTGTAAAAGGCAGATATTTTTGAAATATTGAACATCTTTAATTCGGCAGTGCAATTCATTCTGAATGTCTTAACATTTATCAGCGCAGAGGAAAAATTACATGTTTATTATATATGCAGTTAGTCTGCTAAATAAAGGAATCACGCAATATAATGCAAAAGCCTTCATGGATAACACAAGGGAATCACATAATATGATGAAATAGCCTATAGGGATAACACAAGGGAATCACATAATATGATGAAATAGCCTATAGGGATAACACAAGGGAATCACATAATATGATGCAATAGTCTTCAGGGATAACACAAGGGAATCACATAATGCGATGAAATAGCCTATAGGATAACATAATATGATGAAATAGCACATAGGAATAACACAAGGTAATCACATAATATGATGAAATAGCCTATACGGATAACAAAATATGATGAAATAGCCTATAGGAATAACAAAAGGTAATCGCATAATATGATGAAATAGCCTATAGGGATAACATAATATGATGAAATAGCCTATAGGAATAACACAAGGTTATCACATAATATGATGAAATAGCTTCTATAAATGACAAAGAAACCACACAACATAATGTAATAACCGTCAGTGATAACACAAGGGAATCACGCAGTATGATGAAATAGTCTCAGATATTCCATTATAGTGATTTCGGTCATATATTTGTTGATCTAATTTCAGGTTTGGAGCGGACCCGAGGGAGCTGCTTTAGCCAGATCAGGAGAACTATACTCACCCAGTGGCAGTAGTGGGAGTGGTGGAGCTAACGCGGCAGGGCACGCTCCGGAATCCACCCTCCTGGAGGCTGCCAGAGGAGCACACCCCACAAAGAAACCTCCGCGCATCATATCACTACCTTCTCGTCCCTTACAGACTTCATATAACAAACTTCTTACACTCTGTACTCCTACTACCTTACGAGCATTTTGGGTGAGTCAAAAAATCTTGTTTAATACAATCTTAGTTTGTTGGCAGAAGGCGAACATTACGACTGATGTCCAAGAGTATATAATCTTTTTGGCCTTGCAGGATACAGGGGGCATTCACCCTAGTGGTCGACATTAGAGGGGCCTGACATGTGACTATTAGTTTGTCGGCTTTCGAAAGTTTTCGCTCTCATCATCAGGCAAAATAAAATTTTAAAATCAAACTTTCGAAAGCCAACTTTCAAGTTGATAAAGTCATCAGTGTTACTAGATATATTTTTTTTTTAATTTTTGATAAAAAGTACAAAACAGAAAACTATATAATATGGTTTACAAAAATGAAATTAAGTCATTCATTACTCAGCTGTCATCCACAAACATGTACCACAGTTAAGTCAATTATTTAGGTATCACACATTCCGCTCATTCATCTGTTCTCGCCAGCATATCGCACAAGCCAGCCATAGCCAACACACAGGACGTAGTTTGTAACATATTATAAGTATCTAGTACAAATAAAAACTATTAATAAAAGATAGAAAAAAATAAACATACAAAATCCTGTAATGTTTGAAAAAGATGGAATATTAAAAAAAGAGTAATGTTAAGAATTTAATTTCTTATTATAATGGACTTTGATTATATAGATTAAACTTTGGAAGTAAATAAATATTTGGTTCCTTTTATATGTAAATATTTTTATAGATTATTTTATCGGAATATACCTATGTATTGGAAAAATAATACCTTCTATACAAGGTGTTCATCTTTTGATTTTCGTATTATATTTTATGTTTCAGGAACAAGACAATAAATTCTACTCGGCATTGGAGAACACTCGGTGGCTGAAGTACGTATCGGAGTGTCTCACGCTGGCCACGCAGGCTGCGGAGAGCCTCTCGGAGAATGTCACTGTCGTGTTGCAAGAAGGTAATAGAGTTAACAAAATAATAAACTCAATCAATAAAAGAGAGTTGCACTCTTTTTAACCAACTGTGATTGGTTTTTTGACTTGTTGAGTGTTTTTATTATTGTTCCGTGAAGTTTCCGGTAAAGAAAAGGTCACCCACTTTTTTCTGCAAGTTTTCCAGTGCCTTTTAACCACTTAGCTGCTGGATTTTATGCAAAAGTGAGATCCACCCTGTGCTTAATTAATTTCTACAAAACTAAAAGTTGATGTAAATTCACTAATTATTGAAATTATTGTTTTTTTTTTCTTACCACAGCTTATAAAAATCATTAATAGTAATTTGTAGCTTCAAAAAATACTCTGACAACAACTAAGTTTATAAATAATGAACAAACAAGAAATTTCATAATATACCTTTGTTTTCATACTAAAGTAGCAATATGGCGGCCAATTCGCGCGGGAAGTAGTCGACAAACATGTCAATACTGACTTATACATTGTATGTATGTTGTGTAAGTGATGTTAATTTATCAAAGAAAAAGTTAAACTTTTATGTGTTCTTATTATTTTCTATGGTATTTATCATAGAAACGATTATTTTAACCATAAAGTACGATTACATGCATACATGTAATCCGCACGATGCGCAAAATTTTGACATTACATGCATGCATGTAATCCGTAGTTAAGTGGTTAATAAGCAGATATTTGTGCAACATTGCGTATAAGACATTTCATTAATTTATATCGTCTCAGTATTGGAAACAGCTTTAGGTAATAAACATGGAAGTTGTTCTCTCGGTGCTAACAAAAGACATTCAGGATGGGAAGCATGTCTCATCGCTGGTTTGAAGATGAAAAGTGTTTTAATTTGTGATGTTTTATAAATACCTGCCCTTTTTAGGACAATCTAAACAACAATACTTACTAAAAAGTGTAGGAGATCCATTCTTCACCCGAGACTCCACGGATAAAAGACATCAAACATCTTCAATTCAGGAGTGAGAAGCTACACTGTCATCCATCCTGAATGTTATTTTTGTGTTGTCATGGAGAAGATGACTTGAATGTTTATTCCATGCAGAACTTAGTCTATTGACTTGGCATTACTATAGCTTTTTGCCTTAAAACATTTATCGTAAATATAATGAAATAAAAAAATAAGAGATTGACAATGACATCTCTCTGAATAATAAATTATGTAGTAGAAAAAATATTTGTTTTTTGATTTCATTATGTAATTCTGCTACATAAACACCAGCACAGTGAACTGTACTTAATACATTTTTCTGTTTGTTTGCCAGGTGATGGCATGGACTATTGTCCCATCATATCTTCCTTGACTCAACTACTCTTGGATTCCCATTTTCGCTCCCTCAAGGGCTTCCAATCTCTGGTGCAGAAGGAGTGGGTGGCGCTGGGACATCCTTTCTGCGACAGGTAACTTTAATTGATGTAAATGGACAAGATAATAAAAATTATAACTTGGGATTTGCAAATGTATACTTTGGACTTAGTAAATGTGGAGACCATAGCACTGATGAGGTTTGTTCTCTAATCAGCGCCGGATCTACCATAGGTTCAAATGGTTCGGCCCACCAGGGCGCATAAAGTAAAAGGCGCTACGTAGATTAACTCTAGTTTTAGTTGTAACCAGAGATTTTATAAATAAATAATATAAAAAGTACTTCCGCTTGCATACAAAGTTACACATATCACAAAATGTATCGGTTTTATAAGAGAACATATTTTTGAAATTCCCGCGAAAAGTTACACGCTCTAATGCCTAATCATTATACACATTTGAGTTCAAAGAATTTTGAATGTTACGTACTCTAACTTTTCCATACATAATAAAGGTCCAAATCTTTTATCTCCGTTTTTTTACTAGCTCCTACAACCGAGTAATAAAGTGAAATATGTAATAATAAATATTGTTCATAATTCACTCGATTGCGGGTGCATTGCCGTAAAATGAAATAAGAAGAAGAATAATAAATATTGTTCCTTGCGTCTCACTAGGCCACTAATACTTCCTCAACGCTTCCACATAGATTCTCACTAATACATACAACCCGCCTTTTAAACATTTCGCTGTCTTATACAACCAAGTAATACTGTAGAATGAAATAATAATAATTACCTACTGAACCAGCGCCTCTACTAACACAACCAAGACCGCCCTACATAGATTCTCACTAATACATTCAAAAGGGGCGCTATGATTTTTCAAATAAAAACCAGAAATATAAATATTACCTAGCGTAAATAATCTGTGGTTTGGTTGATTATGAATAAACATTACTTAGTCTAAGGAGCGCTCATCGGATCGACTCTTCCTAGTGAATTAGTGATACCTATAGTATAACATCACTGGATGTTCGTCAGAACACGAATTACCTTCGTATTTAGACAAGATGCACCGAAGTGTATACGAATGTACCCGAATGAAATGTATGAAATTCGCTTCGTAGTCGCAACGCAATAGGTACGTATGCTTTAATATGCGTAGATTATAAATTATAATATCGTAGTGATAGTACTAAGATAATTATTAAAAATATTGCAACCATTAGGTATGTTATTATGGGCATATATTAAAATATTGATTAAAATAGTTATTTTATTTATTTATTTATTTACATATAAACGGCTGTATCAGCCTTTACAAATAAAAGGAACAGTCAAGAGATTTAAAACCTAATGTGTCTATATTCGAGGTTATGTGTGTGGTAGTAGTTTTCTTCAACTTTTTTTTTAAATTTTTATATGAAATACCTGAATATGTAGGTAGCTATATTTACTTCCATACGAGTACATCGCAAGTAAGTAAGTACTGAAATAATAGTATAATATTTGATTTTGTTGTTGTTTTTCATCATATTTAACAATGTCTTGTATTTGAGGGAATTTTTTTAATATCAAAATACTAAATATGTTTCACCTAAGTATATCAATAAACATAGTGTTAGGTCGATACATAACATTTTATAAGATACTAATTACATATTGTAAAAGTGGCAAATAAGAAATGTAACTACTTATTTTTTGCGTGTTATACAGTTTTGCTAAGATATGAAAATATTTTTTGCAAAAAAGTTTGGGGGGGGGGGCGCAGTATATATATTTGAACCAAGCGCAAAATGCGGTTGATCCGGCGCTGTCTCTAATCCTGACTTTGAATGCGGCTCACACACAAAAACCAGACTATATTTTGAACGTAGTTATGCAGAAAGCAGACAGTCCACAATTATGTATATTTGAGTTTTTTTGTCTTACGAGATTTAAAATGTCTAATACTACAGTCTACAAAAACCAGCCAGGGGCCTTTCATATAAACATTTCATAAAAAAAATCAGTTCGCTCAATATAATATAGTGTCTATATGCAAAGACGGCCATATTTAAATTATACTTTTTGTGGGCTGTCTGCTTTCTGCATAACTACGTTCATTTATCCTTTGCCCATTAACTCTCCGTTTGGGAGCACAGAATTTACGCTATACTATATCCTCGCTCTGTATCCCAAATGGGGTAGGCAGAGAGGACAGAATGCCATATATATCTATACTTGCATACTTTTTTATCACTTCCTCCACATTCATGCAATTTCACAAAGAGTTGCATTGGTTAAGAGTAGGTTAAAGAGTCTAATACAAACTGTGCCGTATGGTCTACAAGGCTCTGAATAATAAAGCACCTTAGTCACTTTTTGAGCTCTGTGTCAGACCCAAGCAAAAACATCTACCTCTACCAACATGCTGGATGAGATCAATAGAGCCAACAAGCCATTCTTTTACGAAAGGGTTTTTAGTATACCGGGGCCCATCATCTAGAATCTACTCCTTGAGGACCGAGGAGTAAAATCAATCTTTAACAATTTTCAGGAGTAAACTAAAGACATGCTCTTTTAACAGAATTTCCCACCAACTTAAGATGGATACTCCATTAAACGGCGCTGAACAAATTATCCGTTATTCCTTCACTCATATTATCATTAACTTGAACTCCGGACTTCTGTGGTTATTCGGACTTCCATTACTCATCAATTAAGAGAGAAATTAATTTCTGTTTTTGCTTCCAGGCTAGGTCACATCACATTACCGGATTCTGAATTAAGCGACGGTCGCCGTTCATCATCTCCCCTATTCCTCGTCTTCCTGGACTGCGTGTGGCAGCTGTTGCAGCAGTTCCCCGCAGCTTTCCAGTTTACAGACGTCTACCTCATCACACTGTGGGACTCTGCGCATAATCAGATCTTTGATACGTTTGTCTTCAATAGTCCCAGAGACAGGGAGCTAGTTTCAACTAAGGTAATAACTTTTAAATATATTCAATTATTTTTCCCGTGAAGTTTTCTGGTAAAAAATAGGTATCTCACTCTTTTCTGTAAGTTTTCTTGTGTCCTGTAAAAAGCAGGTATTCGTAAAGCAACCCTTGTAAGAAATTTCACATGTTTAATTCAGTGATGAGTTATGCCATTCAGCCTGAATATCTTAGACTTTGGATGGTATGAAGAGGACGATTTGCATGTTTTGGCTAATAATGAATAGCCAAAAAGTGCTTTACCATCATCACGGCATATCCCACAAGTAAGGCAGCCAGCAGATAATAATGTCTGTACCTGAGAGCCATTTAGTCTTTTAAGTACTAAAATGCCATTTTCAAATTCAATTTTTTAATCGTAAAATCTCGACATTTTACTATGTAGTAATAAGATATATATAGTACATACAGCTTATTACATTGACCCTATAGTATAGACCAGAGGTGGCCAACGCGTCGATCGCGATCTACAGGTCGATCACCAAGTTATTCCTAGTCGATGGCCGAAAATTCTATAGTGCTATGGTTTTTTCATAATTTTTCTGTGTTTTGGAATGTTTATTTTTACATTCCGTTCAGGAAATCCCTATTCCCATTGAATTCACTTGAAAATGAACTCTAAAAATTCTGTCAAATAATTTAATTGTGTATTAGTATATATTTTATATTGTTGCATTGATGTGATGCACTTTGCATTACCATACGATAAATGAAATAATTTTCTTAATATATTTATAGCCTTGACCTAGGTTTGATGAATCTTAGGCCTCATCTACCAAATATATGGGTACGTAGAAAAATGACGATCTCGGGCATAATTTTGTTAAAAAAGTAGCTCCCGAGATATGAAAGTTTGCCACCCCTGGATAGACCCTAAGCATTTCTGTACTTAAGACTCACGACTCAAGACTAACGATAACACATGTTATTTTAGCTTTTTTCGCAAAAATGCACTTAAGTCCTAATGGCTCTCAGGTACAGATGTTAATTGTGATAAAACATGCAGTCCATTTAAGACATTCAGGACGGGTGGCAAACTTCATCGCTTAACTTGAGATGTAAAATGTCTTTATTTTTTCAAACACCTGTCTTTAACAGGACACTCAAAAACTTACAGAAAGGAGTGGGTGACGGTTCAATCAATTTTGAAAAATTTCAAATTATTCCTCGTATTCAACTGTCTTAATAATTATTTTTGTGTTAATCATTTTATATTTCAGTACGGCAACCTGCGTCCCGTATGGGATTGGCACGAACAGTTTACAGACACGGAGATGCAATTCTTTTATAATCCCCTCTACTCACCACCAAAGAACCCTACGCACCCTACTAAATCATGTGAGTATTGCTTGTAATCTATTTCCAACTGTAGATCACTAAAGAAGAATCATCATCATCATCATCATCATCGCCCTCAACGCTCCTCTCGGGAGCACAGGGCAGAAACTAGCCTCCTCCATTCAGAGCGTCTCTGTGCCAATTGCGTCACCTCTTTCCACGACATTCCTTGCACTCTGATATCATTGTCATAGGAACAACGGTGTATTGTGAAAGAGGGATGCCCGGGCCTACGGAACCCCTGCAGACGGAAGAACAGTGCTCTTTTTGGCCAACTATCATTGGGCGTTCTCAAATGTCCCAACCAGGACCATCGTCTCTCCTGTATTACGGAGATTACAGGTCTCTGCTGGGTGTGCCGGCGCACAGCATCATTTGTAACATGTTCATACCATTTGACATCCAAAATCCTTCTAAGACACTTGTTTTCAAAGCTTAGTATCTTCCGCTCTTGAGCCTTGGTTAAGTGCCAAGACTCGCAGCCATATAGAAGGATTGGGATGATGCACGCATTGAACAAGCGACATTTTGTCCTGATACTGAGGCCAGACGCCTGAATATGAAAGAAGAATATGGATCACTAATTCTTTTTAGTAAAATTTCAAAGCGAGTAATCGAATTGCAAACTTCCCTTTCACCACACAAGCTTTTAGCTTACTGTGAGAGGTGTATTATTGGATAATTTATATTGCGCCGTTTTCATGATTCAAATCAACTCAAGGGCGCATTTACACTATTATTTCACATTATAATTTATTATTTACTACTTTTGTAATACAAATTTGGTTAAATATTATTGTCACAAATTTTTATTAGATTTGGTTTGTTTTTTTCTATTTTTACAATTTATTATTTAAACTTTAGCACAGTAAACACTAAAAACAACATAATTAAATAAACTACACTGTATTTTAGTCGGAATGAAGAAAAAATATGAAATAAATTGATGTTTAACTATTATTTTGAATTTAAAAGAAAGAGAAAATGTGGGTTCAGGCAGCTGCAGGAGCGCCATCTACCCAAACGTATAAGGTTGTATTTGGGTTTATCTTTTTATTATTTGGTTTAATTTACTTTTACATATTGTCGTTGCATATTCATAAAGGGGTATGTGAATTTATAAATGTTCTGACATTTCTAGAATAAACTGCTTGTAATGACATCATAACCATTTTATAAAGTGGTTCTTAGTATCAAATATTATAATTCAATACTTAAAGAATAATATCACATGTCAATAAAAAGTCTAAACAACAATTTTAATGCTCTAATGCACAGTTTTTAAAGAGTATGCCTAAATAAAAATGTTCGCACATACCTCTTTTTGAATATGCAGCGACGATACAATAAATTTCAATATATCAAAACTATTATACCTACACCGAAATCTAGGAGACAGATAGAGAGGTTCTCAGTAATGGGTAATAGCCATTATGTTTTAAGTATTTTTATCGTCATCACTAAAATTAGATTGATCACTTTAAATGGATTTGTGTATAATATTTCTTCTATTTTTCAGTCTTACCGACTGGAGCTATCCGTCTACCAGGCCTGGCCTCACCGGTTCGCCTTTCCAGCTACGGAGCGGGGCCTCCCCCTTCCAGCAATCTTCCCCCAACGCCACAGCGCCTCATACCCCACACTGTCGTACCTGTTCTACAGCTGTGGACCACCAACTATCTTCGCTGGTTACCCCCTCTACACCTACCCGCGTCTGGTGATGTTCAGATGCTTCTTTACAATACGAGACTAGTCAGAGAAGTAAGTTATTATTTGATATTTACAATTTCTTTGTTTTATCAAGTTTGGGTGCAGACGATAAAACCAGTCAAATAATTAATTGTAATTGCATTAATTTTTTTTATTCATACCGTCATAGCATTTCCCACAAGTGGTGTAACCAGATGACTGACTACATGTAACAAATGTGCAAGTTGTCCTCTCCGTGTCCATAAAAATTAAGGCACTCAGAATGGAGGGCACACCCCATTGGTAAAGTGAAGATGTTGAATGTCGCAATAAAAAGTATAAATTATGGCTGTATATAATAATTATATCTTTCAATGAATGCGGTCCTATTTCCGTGGTTAACAATTAATAAACAAGAAAAACATTTTTCTTATTTCACAGATTCAACAGTTGCAATCAACGGTAGCATCACTGAGTTCACATCGGAGACGAAGTGAAAGTTCCAAAGATTCAAATAGTCACGATAGTGAGGCTCCAGTTTGTCCGCATCCCTCGTCAGTCGGGGCTTTCTTCCCATTCATCGGGGGTCCCAGGGAAGAACATTTAGCTCCTCCTTCAGACTCTGTTTCCACTGACGGCTTGGATATGGACGAGCAGCAGTTTGACACACAATCCATTCTAAATGGACCCGTGCTATGTTCCAAATAGACTGTTTTCTATTTTAATAATATTACTATTAAGTTGTTATGTTTCTAATATTTATTAGATCATATAATTGTATTATTTCTGTTTCTTGTAAGCTGAAGAACCTTGAGGGACAAAATAATTTTTATTCTATCTTTATTTAATTACGTCGCCTAGAAATCTCTATTGCATTTTAAACAGACTAAAGAGTGTCGATGAAGACTCGCAGACTCCTTATTATGTTTTGTAGTGCTGATTAAACAACAGAACATGTGGTGAACACTTGCCCTCAATGCTCTGAACAGTGCAGCAATTTCGTGGCTGCGAAATCTAGAGATATGCGTATAACTCGAAAATCATTAGTACAAAAAGAAGATCTATTTATCACCTCACTGCGTATCCCTTGTGTGGTAGACGGAAGGAATAGATTGTCACCAATTTAATCCTTTCCCTACCAGTGGCGCATCAAAAAGCCGGGCATTACCTGAGGTTTTCAGGTTTAAAAATTATTTTCAAAAAGACGTGATGCCTTTCACTACAATAATTATGCACTGCTACATCATTTTTTTTCACTACATGCATTATTTTTTATGAGGCTTATGTTTTTATCTTGCCCAACGTACAGGGTTGAATCAGAGCTGTCTCGCATTAAACAAAAATTTTTCATTTTGTTTTTTAAGGTTCTTTGGTTTAAGTATTCAGATGTTTGTAGAAAATGATCAAACAATGCGAGATATTGCCAGCACAACACCATTAAATTGATTGGAAGATATTGCAACACAGCGATAAGCTCGTATTGCGACAATATCACTTTAAAGGCGCTTAAACCTTTATTCATTCATTCATACCATCACGCGATTTGCCACAAGTGGAGCAGTCAGTAGACAAAATAACATAACATAGACAACTCACACAGATCGAGCTAGTCCCAAACTCAGACATGAATTTATTGAGTTGACATTTATTTTGTTCAACTCCATTTTATTTCATGTAAAAAAAAAATTGTTTTTAGTTTTACTGTATTTTATGTCTTATGAAATTAGTGACCAGGTTTCGACTTATGGAGTGATTGTCAAACTGAGGATGTTGTTCTTCAGTTTGACAATGACTTCACAAGTCGAAACCTGGTCACTAATTTCATAAGACATAAAATACAGTAAAACTAAAAACAATTTTGTTTTTTTTACATGAAATAAGATATGAATTTTGTATTATGGGTACTAACGCATATTCTTTATTTTTTCTTATCATCCGTAGGCCATTGATTTGGCACTTAGAATCGTCAGGCAATTATATAGTTTTTTTTTACAAACGACAAAATAATCAAATTACAACAATACAATAAATAAATACACATATGTATATACATTACACTAAACACATATACATACATATAACACCCAGACCCAGGACAATTTGAAAAAGGTCATTCTTCATTTTGCCCTGGCCGGGAATCGAACTCGGGACCTCGTGAATCAAAGGCAAGAGCGTTACCAAATGTATGATATAAACATGCAAGTCTTCCTGTCAGTGCCAATGAAAAAAACAACATTAGGATGGTTGGCAGTTTACGCCTCATCACTCCCAAATCAAATATGTATTTTATATGTCTTATTCGGAATGTCTTACGAATATCAGCTTTTTACAGTAGGGCACTCGAAACTTCCTGAAAAGAGTAGGAATTGTATTCTTTGCAGGGAAACAGCCATAAATAAAGATCCCAGATTCGCATCATCAGGTGCTAAAGTACAGAGGCCTGAGTCAATAACACATTTTCACGTTACGTTTTCGTCGCTTTAACGTTCGAGTATAGACGAAGTTGCAAGCAAGTGTCAATTTCGTTGCTAAGATACACAAAAGTTACGAAAATTAACACTTTGGCGCAACATTGTCTACATTTGAACGTTAACGGAACGAAAACGTAACGTGAAAATGTGTTATTGACTCAGGCCTCTGGTCAGCACCTCTCAGCAACTGATGATGTGAATTCAAAAATCCAAAACCAGTCGTGCATTGTCATACTCAATAGTAACGTTAAACAATAATAATAAATATTAATTTTATTTGATAATTTCAAATGAAGCGTTACAAAGTTAATGCCGATACAATCAATGAAAATAAATAAAAATATTCAGAATTTCAAGGTGTACACAGGCATTTTTATGCATTGTTTGATTATTTTCGTTTAAAATGCACCAATTTTCGTATATTCCAAATATATTGTAGGTATTATAATAATAATAAAACAATATTAATAACATAAATATATTATTGTCTCCCCATTTAGCGTAACATAATGTAATGTAAAATATATATTTATTAACTTTTAGGAAAAGATTTCACCATTTAGTCTGTTAATATATTTATGTATATTTAATTGTAAATATTATATGTATATTGTTATAATGCTATAAAGAAAAACTGCTTGAGTGAAATTTTATTACAATTAGTAAATTCACACTCACAATCTTGATCTCTTGCAGTTTGCCAGTCGGCTTTACCATCCTTCAGATACCAGTTTCCCTTTTCTTGATTTGCTACAATGGCCTTCTGCCGGTATTTCGCAGAATGCACTTGGTTGACCTTTCTTTCCAGGATTTGATAGTATGACCAATCCATGCTAATTTCCTGAATCTGACTTCGCTTGTGATGAGCGCTTGTTTTGTCATGAAGCGAATTCCTTTATTATTTTTAAACCTTCAAGTTTACTCTGCGATGTCTGATCACAGACCCAATATTCTTCTTAGAATCCAATTATCAAAAGACAGGAGTCTTTGTTGGTTTTTTAAGGTCATACACCAGAATTTGCTGCCATACTTGCTCACTAATTCAAAGAGGCTATTCTATATAAAAGAAACTACTATACTATACCCTCATGTTGTATCCCAAGTGAGGTTATCAGAGAGAATGGAATGCCATATTGATCTATTCCTACATACTTCTTTCACTTCCTCAACATTCATACAAATACACGCATTCCGGTTTTTTCTCACTTAACACGCGCTCATCCTTGAGGATTGGATCCACGTGATCAAGTCGCGTAGTTCTTGGACGTTCTGCCCTTCCATTTCGTCACTCTTTCAAGATTCATTCTCTTGACATGTCCAAACAATTGCACCACATTTATGCGCATTCTATCCACAAAACTATTCTCGCATTCGCTCATTGTCCTGATGAATTGTCGGCCGGTGTGGCGTGGAGGTAACGCTCTTGCCTTTGAGTCACGAGGTCCCGGGTTCGATTCCCGGCCAGGGCAAAGTGAAAAATGACCTTTTTCAAATTGTCCTGGGTCTGGGTGTTACATGTATATGTGTGTAGTGCATTGTATATATATGTATCGTCGCGTTAGTACCCATAATACAAGATTCATCTTAGTTTGGGACTAGCTCGAACTGTGTGAGTTGTCTATGTATGTATGAAAATGAGAGTTCTATGATTCACAAACAAAATCAACCATTGGTTGAGAAACAGTAATGACTTATAATTAATTAATTAATCTAGTTAGTTCTAGACATTCTAAGACATTGTATATCTATTTTGTTTTGTATATTTTTGTACCTATATATTTTTAATGAGTGTCTTTGCATCTCAATTTCTTAATTTACTACATAATTAATAATTATTCTATAATGCTATGACATTTCTTTTTATATTTTTAATTTTATATAAATGAGTCATCATTTTCACTTTCACCTATCACAAAATGAACTTGTTCATTTATTTTTAAGTAGGATGTTTTTCGTTTTATTTTGTAGTAGCGACAATTTCTTTATATTTTCTCTTAGATCTTATTCCACCCAACCCTTTTCACACCAAAATGATTTGCATCAAATACAAGTTTATTCGGTCACCCATCAATGCTCTTCCCGGGAGCACAAGACAGGAATTAACTACTACTACTATACCATCACGGCATATCCCACAAGTGGGGTAGCCAGCAGATCAGCTGCATGTAAGAAACATGCAAACTGTCCTCTTCGTGCCAATATATAATCAAGACATTCAGATTGGGTGGCAAGCCTCATCGCTGAATTTAAGAAGTAAAATGTCTTAATTTTTTCGAACACCTGCCTTTTACAGGACACTCGAAAACTTACGCAGAAGAGTGGGAGACCAATTCTTTACCGGGTGCTCCACGGGATAGGAAGGAATTAACCTCCTCCGCTCAAACTACAATTTTTTTTAATCACAAGGTTTTCAATAACCTTGAAATACCTCTTTCACAATACAGTCGATTCCGCTTAATTGGGACACATCGAGACTTGGGCATTTTGTCCCAATTAAGCGGTTGTCCCTATTAAGCGAATTTCACTTCGCAACTAAAGCCATTAACCAGTAATACACACATAAAATTAAACAATGCATTTTTTTTTAATAATTTTACTTATAAATTCTTGTAAACTGTAAATTACATATAGGTAATATAAATAATCATATAAATTACAAATATGTAATATAAACTTTTAAGAAAAAATTTTTTTTAATTAAAATAATAAATAGGTAAGTAGGTAGATACAATTTAATTCCAAACAAAAATTAATCTGCTCTGCTTTGATCTTAAATTTACTGTCCCAATTAAGCGGACTGTTGTCCCAATTAAACATATCACTATTGGTTTGGTTTCTGTTCTTTGAGATTTGTCCCAAATAAGCGACTGTCCCAATTAAGCGGAATCGACTGTACATCCTTTCTATAACATTGATACCGGACACTTAATATCATTTTCAATTTCAAATACATTAATTTTATATCGACACGATTAATTACAAATATTAATCCAATAGCCTTATGAATGGAGGAGGCTGGTTTCTGCCCTGTGCTCCTGAGAGGAGCATTGAGGGCGATGATGATGAGCCTTATAGCGAGTTCTACTGATTTAAACGCTGATACTTGAATGCAGTACTAGTTTTAGATGCAAATTTCGCGATGTGAAAAGGGTTTATACTATTGTTCCACATTCCAATGAAGGTGTTTCTACATAGGCAGCTGTTGTGTTAGTGCAAATAAATAAATAAATAACAATATTATTATATAAGTAATGAAAAATAAATATATAAAAAATATCTGGTAATAATAAAGTTATGTTATTTGATCTGTGACGCTATGAAAGATTATATACCTATGTCACCGTGAAAGAATACATCCATATGTCACTATAAAAGATTATAATATACACGTGTCACTATGAAAGATTTGTGTCACCGTGAAAGATTACAATAGCATATAACTATGAAAGGTAACACTAGCGTGTCACTGTGAAAGATTATACTCTCACATTGTGAAATATTGCAATAGATTATCACTATAAAATATTACATGCACATGCCATTATGAAAGATTACATTAGTATGTTTTTATAAAAGTTTACAGTAGCTTGTCATTATAAAAAATTACAATAGCATGTCATTGTAAAAGATTATATGCATATGTCACAACAAAAGGTTAAATTTTTGTGTGTCATTATGAAAGATTATAATAGTTTGTCGCTATGAAAGATTACATTTGTGTGTCATTATGAAAGATAATATGTAATAGTTTGTCGCTATGAAAGATTACATTTGTGTGTCATTATGAAAGATTATAATAGTTTGTCACTATGAAAGATTACATTTGTGTGTCATTATGAAAGATTATAATAGTTTGTCGCTATGAAAGATTACATTTGTGTGTCATTATGAAAGATTATAATAGTTTGTCGCTATGAAAGATTACATTTGTGTGTCATTATGAAAGATTGTAATAGTTTGTCGCTATGAAAGATTATATTTGTGTGTCATTATGAAAGATTATAATAGTTTGTCGCTATGAAAGATTATATTTGTGTGTCATTATGAAAGATTATAATAGTTTGTCGCTATGAAAGATTACATTTGTGTGTCATTATGAAAGATTGTAATAGTTTGTCGCTATTAAAGATTACATTTGTGTGTCATTATGAAAGATTATAATAGTTTGTCGCTATGAAAGATTACAATAGTTGTCGCTATGAAAGATTACATTTGTGTGTCATTATGAAAGATTATAATAGTTTGTCGCTATGAAAGATTATATTTGTGTGTCATTATGAAAGATTATAATAGTTTGTCGCTATGAAAGATTACATTTGTGTGTCATTATGAAAGATTGTAATAGTTTGTCGCTATTAAAGATTACATTTGTGTGTCATTATGAAAGATTATAATAGTTTGTCGCTATGAAAGATTACAATAGTTGTCGCTATGAAAGATTACATTTGTGTGTCATTATGAAAGATTATAATAGTTTGTCGCTATGAAAGATTACATTTGTGTGTCATTATGAAAGATTATAATAGTTTGTCGCTATTAAAGATTACATTTGTGTGTCATTATGAAAGATTATAATAGTTTGTCGCTATGAAAGATTACAATAGTTGTCGCTATGAAAGATTACATTTGTGTGTCATTATGAAAGATTATAATAGTTTGTCGCTATGAAAGATTATATTTGTGTGTCATTATGAAAGATTATAATAGTTTGTCGCTATGAAAGATTACATTTGTGTGTCATTATGAAAGATTGTAATAGTTTGTCGCTATTAAAGATTACATTTGTGTGTCATTATGAAAGATTATAATAGTTTGTCGCTATGAAAGATTACAATAGTTGTCGCTATGAAAGATTACATTTGTGTGTCATTATGAAAGATTATAATAGTTTGTCGCTATGAAAGATTACAATAGTTGTCGCTATGAAAGATTACATTTGTGTGTCATTATGAAAGATTATAATAGTTTGTCGCTATGAAAGATTATATTTGTGTGTCATTATGAATGATCACAATTATGTGTAATGGGGTGTATATCTAAATCATCAAGTTATTATATTTTCAGAATTAAATAGTCAAATATTTTTCGTGTTTCTATCATTGTGAGGCTTTAAAAAGACCCATCATCAGAGATTACCAATATACTTAATTTAATATTAATTGATATTAATTTTATATATTTTTTTAATTGACATAATATTTCATATGCAAATGTAAAATAAAAGTGCATATCGTCGTTGCATATTCAAAAAAGGACATGTGAATTCATAAATGTTTTGACATTTCCAGAATAAACTGCTCATAATGAAATCATAACCATTTTATAAAGTGATTCTTAGTATCAAATATTAAAATTCAATACTTAAAGAATAATATCACATGTCAATTGAAAGTCCAAACTACAATTTTAATGCCTTAATGAACAGTTTTAAAAGAGTATGCCCAAATAAAAATGTGTGCACATGTCTCTTTTTGAATATGCAACGACGATATGGAGAAGTGACAAAAAGTCAAGGTTTAAATGTAAAAAAATGATGGTAAAATTGCCTTTAATTTATCGTTCTTGCATATTCAAAAAGGGGTATGTGAATTTATAAATGTTTTGACATTTCTAGAATTAACTGTTTATAATGACATCATAACCATTTTATAAAGTGATTCTGAGAGGGCCTTTGGTGTTGTTGGACCGGTTATGTGGAATCGCCTACCGGTGCCATTGAGAGATAGTCAAACTGTCACTAGCTTCAGAAGCAAATTTAAAACTGAACTCTTCACTGGCACCCTCGAGACGGTCTAGGGACTGTTAAACGGCGTCAAAAAAAAAAATCATCCAAAATCATCATCATCATCAAATATTAAAATTCAATACTTAAAGAATAATATCCGCAATATGCCAATAAAAAGTCCAAATGGTTCAAACAACAATTTTAATGCCTTAATGAACAGTTTTGAAAGAGTATGCCCAAATAAAAATGTTCGCAAATACCTCTTTTTGAGTATGCAGCTATGTTATGCATTAAAATATTGGCATTGTAAAGACGATTAACCTGATGTCAAATAGCCATATGTGACCGTCAGATAGTTGAATTAACCAGTTAACGAATGGCTTGAAGTTAGTTAAACACCGGCATTCAAGTGCATGGTTAACAGAGGTCTATCTGGATTGTTTGACGCAACGTTTATCAATCATAGTGCCGAATTATGAAATTAAATTAAAACAATAGGGCTAGCTTCGATCAGGCATAATGTTGAACGTTTGGCGCATCATTGTGATTAAAGATGCAACGAATTATATATTTGCCGATTACCAAATATTATGCAAGATCATGTGCCGAATAATCCAATATTTGGCGAATATTCTGCAAAACAATGGTGAAAGATTGCGTTACTACTGACCGTGCATCTTCGTGTAGGTACATCATAGACATATGTACTAGACTTGCAATGCGGTACATTTTTTCGAAATTTTTGGCTTAAAACGGCTAATCATTCAACTGAATCCTAGTGTTCAACTAACCCTGTAACTATTCAGTAAACTGGTTTATTCAACTATCTCACGGCCACATAGTGCACTGTATATGTATGTATCGTCTCATTACTAGTTCCCGTAATACAATATTCATATCTTTGTTTGGGACTAGCTCGATCTGTGTGAATTCATGTTATGTTATGTTATTTGTAAGTAATTTTGTGCCTTGGATTTGTCTGTATGTATCATAAATTAATTAACGAGGCTGTGTGTATGTCTGTTTGGTTTTCTTATAAATCACTGTATCCCTGCAATGCCAGTTCAATCGCATTGATATTGATTCATCATTTATTTATCAATTTGTCTTATAGTTAACCTATTATTTGATTTACATTATCATCAACGAGTTCAATATAAATTTTCATCTTTTTTTAATATTGCGCTAAATTTTTACAAAATATAAATTGATTTAATTATTCTAAGCAGATTTTAACTGTAATTTTTTTAAAACTGTTATCGCATAGTAATAATAGATAAATCTAATATAAATAAAATTATAGAGTCTTCATTATTTATATATACTTAGGTAATTTCAAATTTAAATTGAATATTTCATATCACACATTTTCACTTTTTACTCAGACCTTGATGCACACAAATAAAGTGAAAGTAAGATAGTGAGGAGTAAGCCGAGACCCCTCGGCACCTCTTGACAGCTATTACAATGCCGTGGGATTCGCAAGAATCAAAACCCTTGACAAGCATTGGGTAGTAGTGGAATCTCTCCACACCTCGAAGTTCTAGACTTCTTAAGATGTCTAGTACTAGAGAGTTTCGCTTTAATTGGCTACACCAGAAAAGCTAAGCAGGGGGAGTATAATAGATCTTATAGGTTGCAGTGCATAATACATCCCTTTCTGTAAAATAAAATAAATAATAAAAATAGCCAATATTGTCCACCTATTTGGCAGAAATTCGTGTTAAATTATTAGAAATAGAATAGTTGGTCGTGAGCCGGTTTTCAGAATCTTCCCTTCTCATTACAGGCTAACGTAAAGTGAAGAAATTTATATTTCTTTTGAGAAATCTCTATTGAAATTGAGAAAAAATAATAACAGAGATAACACAACAATAATAAAAAAAATGTGAAGTTTTTGTGAAAGCAAAACAACCCCATTTTAATACAATATTGTGAAACTTTTCGCAAAAGTGTGAAATATGATTGATACTAATCATTCACAATAATTTTTAAGAGTAATTTCGTGTTAACTAACATGTGAGAAGCAAATAAAATTTTGTAGGGTAAACTTTAAACAGCCATGCTGAAAAATGGTGTCTATTGAAATAGTGTAGTTTCGCTCCAGCGTACAGAGATACAACTCAAAATTAAACATCCATATTTTATAATCAACGTAAATACACCTTTGCGCTGCTAAAACGTTGTTTCAATTTTGATCAACTTAATCCACATTCGTGACACTAGCATATTGCTTTCTATGAGGATGTTCAAAGGTTTCTTAGAAGTATAATTATAGATCTTATGTGTGTATTGAGGTTTTGAGAATGTTTTATAGTACAACTTTTTCATCTACCATAGAGAAAAATACTAGGAAATATTAATTACATAAGTTAATACCAAAACTAGACGAGTAACAATACATTAAATATTGTAGAATTATCAATTCTTTATTATTATCACTATTTTAAAGTTTTAATATGGAGTTTACAATTTTAATAATAATATTTGTACAAAATATGTAACAAAAAAATATATTTGTTTTATCAAATGTTAAAGGCATCTTTTTGTTTTAATTATAATAGCTGTTCTGATATTTTTGTTTTAATTATAATAGCTGTTCTGATATTTTTGTTTTGTTGGTACTTATACAAAATGGCGGCTTGTATGCAATAGGAATGGTGTTTGAAAGGCAAAATAAAATGTCCTGTCATATTATGTAATACTAAATGGTTACCCATATGTAAAACAAAATGGCCTCCCATAATATGTAAAACAAAAAAACATCCCTATATTTAAAAATGTAGAAAATAAAATCAGATTTTATTAGCAAAACAAAATGGCCTTCATATGCAAAACAAAATGGACTCTCTGTATCTAAAATAACATGGCCTACATTTAGAAAATGGAATGACATTTCATAAACAAAACAAAATGGCCTTCATATGCAAAACAAAATGGACTCTCTGTATCTAAAATAACATGGCCTACATTTAGAAAATAGAATGACATTTCATAAACAAAACAAAATGGCCTTCTATACCTACACAATCAGCCATATTCACAAACTTGATAATTAGGCCCGTCTATATAGTTGACTCTGACTAAATAAAAACACACAAAATGATTTATTCCATTACGGTATATCCCACAAGTAGAATAGCCAGCATATCAACTTCATGCAATAAACACGCAAGCTGTCTTCTCCATGCCAACAAAAAATTAGGACATTCAGGATGGGTGACAAACCTCATTACTGAATTTAAGATGTAAAAATAATTTCTCTATTTTTTGGAATACCTGTCTTTTACAGGACACTCGAAAACTTACAAAGTAGGAAACCAATTCTTTGATAATAATAATAATTCTTTATTGAAATTACATTGTTCAAATTTACAAACAAAAGACATTAAAATATGCATAAGAATATGACAGCCACACCAGCCATAAGGCTGTGTTGTGGCAGATAAACAATAAACTTATCTTGTTAGACAATAACAAAAATAAACAAGTGTTAAAATGATTAATTACCCTTGTCTGTACAAACTTTACCGGGTTAAAATGATTAATTACCCGTGTTAAATAAAAATCTTACTCAAAACAATATTTTTGGGATGCGTCCGCTCAATAGACCGTGGTCTTGTCTATGGATTTGCTTTTGCTTGGGGGGCAAACAGTCAGATTGCGCAAATCATCCTTGTAGGATGTTATGCCATAAGAGAAAAAAAAGAAAGTCAGACGACAAAATAATAACAAAATCGACACTGACAGTTTTTTTTGATCATTAGGTATTCTTTAGGCGTTCCACCTAATATTACACCGTAATCGTCTGTTGTGTTGGGATGCCTGATGCCCCTCAATGATTTTTCTGTGACGTCATCCTTTAATGGTCTATATTATGTGGAAATTTTCAATTTGTGACATTTATATGGAATAAAATTTGACATTTACAAGGAATGATTTAGTCAAGGGTAAAGTTATAACATGGAACAGACGGAATAAAAGTTTTTTCTTGTTTGTGATTATGGCTGAATATGTTTTTATTGTAATTATTAATTATAAATGTCTTGTTTGTTAAATACTAATTATAGTTTATGTTAATGTTATAAAATATAAATAATTCTATTTAATATGTAAAGAGATAAATATAATAAATTAAAATAAATAAATAAATACCAATGGCTATTTGTTGACAATACAATTGACCTAGTAGATTAGTAATGTAGTACTAATTTTCTCAGAAAACGTGTTGCAAAATTAATACTTAATAATAGTATTACGCTGTTTCACTCAATAAAATAAATGAAAGTTTTTAATTTATTTTTAATAATTAAATAATATTGAAAGAAGGAAAGTGGCTGGTGCTAGAGTAAACGGTGCACTTCGACCCATTGTCAGCAATGGCAATGTGTCGAACATGGCAAAAATGCTGGTGCACAATACCATTCTGGTACCGTCACTTACGTATGCAAGCGAGACATGGACTTGGCTGAAGAAGGACAAAAGTGGAATAAATGCAGTGGAGATGCGATAGTTGAGAAGAATGGTTGGTAAAACGCTGCGTAATAGAGTGAAGAATGAGGATATTAGAAGAATGAGTGGATGCAAGAAGAGTGTTGTGGACAGAATGCGCCTGAATAAACTACGGTGGTTTGGGCATGTTGAACGAATGAACGAGGTAAGAATGAAAAAGAGGATATACTTGTCTGAAAGAAAGGGAATACTGAGGAAACGCGGGCGTCCGAGAACCACGTGGCTTGATCATGTGGATCAAATTTTCAAGGACGGCCGTGTGTTGAGTAAGAGGAACCGACGTGCGTGTATGAGAAACTGTATGAATGTGGAGGAAGCGAAAGGGTATATCCATATGGCGTTCCGTTCTCTCTCCCTAATCCACTTGGTACACGGCGTGAGGGTATAGTAGTAGTAATAATAATAATCAAATTGTAAATAAAATTATTATTTACAATTTGTTTTCATGTTAAAATATTTAACAATTTTTAAGCGTGATAGAGTTTAGAACGAGGGTATTAGGAGAAAAAGTAGATGCGAGAAGAGTGTTGTGGATAGAGTGCGCGTGAATAAGTTGCGATGCTTTGAATATGTGGAGCGAATGGATGATGTATTTATATGAAAAAGGGGTGTGAGAAAGCCCAGATGTTTGAGATCTACGTGGCTTGAGCATGTGGATCAAATTCTTAAGGATAGATGCGTGTTAATTAAAGGAAACAGGTGTGCGTGTATGAGACATTTTATGAATGTGAAGAAAGTGAAAGAAGTTTGTAGATATAGATCTATATGTGGTGTTCAATCCTCTCTGCCTACCCCATTTGAGATACTGTATGAGATTAAAGTATTTTATAGTAAAAAAACACAAATGGCTTGGATTTCCTCACTTCTAGCGACGAGAATGTTTCTACTTATAAAGTTATTACTTAACGTGACTTCAACAGTTTAAAATAAAAGAATAATATCTCAATTTTAAAATTTTTTATTTTATCATATAAGCACAAAACAGACAATAACTACAAAAATTTAAGTGTAGACAAAAAGGTAAATTAATTTAAAAAATATTGGTAACATTTGTGTCATCATCTGAATACTAAATCTGTTTTGATCACACAATTGATACATGGTAATGATTTTTTTTGGAATTGTGTGGTCTTGTATCCGCTGGGCTCTCTCTCTTATCAGTGTGCATTGCGGATGATCTAAGTGCTCTGCGAGCAGCGTTGCCAGACGTACGGTAATTACCGTATTTGTACGGAGACCATTCCCCGTACGTTTATTTATTTATTTTATTTTATTGTTGGGGTAAGATATGCACCGCGACCTATAAGATCTATTGTACTCCCCCTACTCAGCTTTCCCGGTGTTGCCCGTCAAAGCGCACCCTCAAGTCCCAGACATCTTATGAAGTCTAATATCTTGAGAGGGTCCAAGGTGTGGAGAGATTCCACTTCTACCCAGTGTCTACCTAGGGCTTTGATTCTTGCGAATACCACAGCATTGCATTCCGCTAGGAGATGTCGAGGAGTCTCGGCCTCTTCTTCACAAAATCTACAAGTGCCGTCTTCTTCAAGTCCCAGTTTGCGTAAGTGTTCCTTGAGCCTGCAGTGACCCGTTAGGAAACCTGTTACTGCTTTAAGACTTGTTTTACTTAGGTTAGTGCATACCTTGGCTCTATCGAAGTTATATCCTCCGAGTAGTTCCTTGGCTTGCCTAAGCCTAGGGAGATTTTTCCATAATTCATTTCTTTCTTGTCTCCCTTTCTTTTTAATTAATAATAAAACAAATTACCGTACGACTAACAAGTATCCGGTATTGACATAAACAACCATCGGTACAAATATCCGTTACATTGTAAAAAAAATGGTACTGTGTGAGAAAATATTATAAAAAAACTCATAGATATATTTTTGACAATGACTTTGTGTTAATAAATAATATATTGTTGGTGGATCCGTGGAATTTCCCTTGTGTAAATTAATAAAAAAATGTTAATATCAAATTATTTGTTTGTCAAGCCATATCTACTGATGAAACCTGGGTGCTGAAATATCCACGGAGAGTCATTGAGAGACTGTAAATCTCTTACGTGCTGCTTTTTCTTGTATAATTCATGAAAACTCATATGTATTTAAAAATGATGAATGAATTTTTTTGAGTCATGTCTAGAATTTATTGATAAAATATAAAATTCTCGTGTCACGGTGTTTGTTACCATACTTCTCCGAAATGGTTGGACCGATTTTGAAGTTATTTTGTGTGCTTATCGGGTAGGTCTGAGAATCGGTCAACATCTATTTTTCATAAATTAAGGGTGGTCCACCCCGAATTTTATTTTTTGGACTAATTTTTTTTATGGTGAGGCATTAAAAAATACATACAGCCCTAAATTTTCACCCTTCTACCATCGACCCCTATTTTTTAATAGCGATATTAGTAATCTAGGAATAATGTATGTGGAAAAACAATGATTGCCGGGTCAGCTAGTATATATTATAAAATTTCCTAGACACCTGCTTCCACGTAATGAATCAGACACATAAAAAATGTCATCCGAAGAATAAAGAGTTTTTGGATATCCTGTAAAATTTTGCTAAATGCACATACAAGGTTTCATGAAACCACTGACGATTATGTGAGAAGCAAGCAAATATAATTTCATGGAAAAAACTTTTGACGGCAATACTGAAAAATGATGTTTGGTGAAATTGTGTAGTTTCATACTGGTACATAGAATTATATGAAATTGTATAAATGTTTTACCCCATGTTTTTTTGCTTAGTTACTGATTTTTATTGCATTTTACGGTAGGAATATATCCCTTGTTGAATTGGCTGCTTTTAAATTTGGATCAAACCTTGGATCAATCATTGGTACATCATTATTTACAATAGCTTTCATTTCCTCAATAACAACGTCCATAGACTTAACCAATTGGACTGATTTAGTAATGTTCTTTCTTATTCCCATAAATCTATCTCTAGGAATACACAGTAACGAATCATTTACGTCTCTTCTGTTACGATTACTTACGTTACGATTGTTCACAGACACGGATTTGTCTGCAATTTCTTCCAGAATTTTTTGGAATTCATTTTGAGTAGATACCAATATTTCTTCCAATTCATTTCTATCCTTTTCCAATGTTTCAATCCTTTGTTTATATTGTTCTGTATCGACATTATTCGAATTAGAATTTGTCATTTCCGAGGTTATTGTCTTTGTAAAAACATCAATCATTTTTTCTCTTACATCGTCTAATACATTGTGCAACGCTTGATCTTTTACAAGGCAATTTTCATCTGGACACGGATCAATTATTGTTTTTTCAAATAAATATAAAATCCCTTTTTTACTCGCTATATCTTTAGCGGCGACAATAAAATCTCCATTGTTTGGATTAATGGCAACATCTGTAACTGGTCCATCTAATTCTCTAACCCATTCTGTCACAGCAAATTGTCCGATAATTGTAACGTCTGTACGGTTAAACGCGTAGACGTTTCCGTCTGTTTTAGCTTCATTATCGTACCGTATAAGCAGCACAAAATCATTGTGTGCACGAAACATTATTCTGTCGGTGCTTGTAATGTTGATTTTTGCAACTTTTTTATTTTTTTCGTTCGTCATTGATATATCAATCTCACCGTTTACTGTAAATGTTGTCGGGTTTTCGGGTATTGGTTTATTCAAGACCAAATCATTTGCTTCCGGACCCCTTTCGTATTTGTAATAGTACATATTCTCCAAGATATATTCAATGTTGCCAGTGTTTGGATAGAATACAGCTGTTGGCATCATTCCATCAAATGTTCTCACTGTACTCATTGTGTATATATTATTTAATATATGCACTTTCTTTAGTTCGCATTTTTGAGATGTGACAAAGACGAGAATATTTGAAACGGCCAGAGTATAATATAATAGAATTGTGAAACTGTTGAATATAGTTTTCATCTTGAATTGTGCTATAATTTAGTTTTAATTCATTTGCCTGAAATATAAAAAATATAATGCATTTTAAGTCACAAAATTGTTAATAAGAATTATTTTCACGCAATAATTTTTTAGTGGAGTTTCCCTGCAAAGTATAGTAGCTCACCTTTTTTGTTCTGTAAGTTTTTGAGTGCTCTATAAAGGCAAATGTTTGAAAAAATCAATTGAGACGTTTGATGTCTTTGTCAAACTCAAACATTTACTGCTACTATACCATTAAGGCAAATTCCACAAGTGGGTTAGTCAGTGGACTAAATGCATGTAATAAACATGCAGATTATCCTCTCCGTGCCAATTAAAAATGAAAAAAAAGACATTCAGTCAGTAGCCTGGAGGTAGAGTCTCGGCCTCGTGCACATGAGGTTCGCGGTTCGATCCCAGGTGCCGGCAAACTCCCCTTTCATGACACAAGCTTTTAGCGTACTGTGAAAGGTGTATAAGGTTGTATTTGATAATAAAAAAACCCAGATACATCTTTAAAAAAAAAAGAATGATACGCCTCATCGCTGAGTTGCAGATATTAATTGTTTTATTAGTTATGTTTTATGAAGAGCTTCCTTTTACAGGACACTCGAACTCTAACGGAAAAGAGTGTGAGATATCTTCTTTGCCGGAGACTCTACATCCTTAAACAGGAGTGAAACAATAAAAATGAAAATATTCACAACACTAAACAAACATGTAAAAAAGTTAGTAAAATGCATTTTCTATTTTGATTTTTGACGAGGTACAAAAATGTATTTTAAAATTAATATTTTGCCAACTTACCTATAATTGTTTATGTGAAGAGGATTTTCTAGTGCAAACCTTATCAATATGTAAATTAGAGTGACCAAATTAAATACGGACCTATATTATTTATGGTTTAAAATGTTTTAACCCTCTCACTACCATGTACCCATACAGGCACTTGAAGAATTTTTATTGATTAAAATTCACGCAGTTAAAAAACAATTTAAAGTTTCTGCTGACATTATTAAGAAAAGATATGGTGAAACAAATGTTTTTCTGTTGGAGTCATACTTGATGTGATATTTATTTCCAAACTTTTCATTTTATTTTTCAGTCACAATCTCCATATTTATGACTTTTGATTAGAAAATTTAAATACGCCCTATAATTATATGCATTCACATTTTATATAAATAAATTGTTTATTAATATAAAATATACATATATATAAATATATAAAATATTTCACAATGTCAACACTGAAACATTAAATTTGAATTGTTTATTTTTGTTGTAATATTTATAAATAAAAAAATATTACTTACAACTTCATAAAATTTGTTATATTATTATAATTCTAAAAATGTTACCCTGCACTGAGACCATAACAGCTTTTGGCCAAGGCGGTCTCAGCAGGAAAAATGAAAAAATAAAAGAAAATAAAACAAAAAAAAAAAAACAAAGGAATGCCAAGTCAAAAAACAAAAGATATTATCAAAAAGAAACAGAATCAAAGGAGAGTCTCTATCCTGGCGATAAAATTATTGTATGTTATGTTGAAAATATCAACATGAACATTCAAATCATTAAACAATTTTATAGCCTTTCCGACAGGAAAGTTTGGTATTATGTTTGTTCTGCTACCAGGGGGGTAACAAAGTAAATGCTGTCGAGAATGATTGTGCGATACTAGGACGTAGATACAAAACTCACTCAAAATCATTGGATTATTTATAAAGCCGCTTATATGTGGCTAATAATTATATATCTTTAAACTACCGATATCCTTGTACAAACAAATGGGCCTCCCTCAAAAAAGGTAAGAGGTATTTGAAAAATTATTTTCCTGAAAATTATCAAAAAATACATTGTACTCATAAAGAAAAATTCCTGGTCCCTCAAATTTACTTTGGTACTCAAAGGGTTTTAAATAATTATAAATCGTTAAAATATTGTAAGGCATACTTAAAAAGAAAATGCATATTAACTAAACATGGCTAATTTAACCCTGATTAAATGTAAAACATTACTTACTAAACAATTTGTATTTGTGGTTTAATCAAAACCTTTAAGTATTATTCAGATTGTTTCACTTTGGATGATCATCCAGAGTGTCTGGGTCACATGTTTTCATGGAAAGAGAACATATCGATGGTCCAAACACTGATCCAAAGGCCACATGGAGAGGTAACATTCCACATGACCCAGTTCCTAACAGGACACGGTGTCTTTGGCTCGTACCTGAAGAGGATTGGAAAGCTAAACTCAGATGAGTGCACATACTGCAGGGGGTATAGATGACCCGGAGCATACATTCTTCAAATGGCACGAGGACAGAATAAGACTGGAAAGAAAAATATGCGAAACCTTGTCACCAGAAACCAACATTAGAACAATGATGGTTTCGATGGAATACTGGAGGCTCATTCAAGGATACATAGAAAATATAATGAGGACAAAGGAGCATGATGAGAACCAGGAAGGAAGATAATAAGACAATGCCACGTTTCTGGGTAGGTCGAAAGGCAGGAACCGAGACGTGGTAGAAGATGAGGGGTTTTAGCCGGTTGGAGTCCGGCACTACCTGGTCAGAAAGGCCGGGTGTCCATGACTAGGATTTCCCCTCAAAAAAAAAAAAAGTTCCACAACTCAACAAGTAGAAATATTGGAGAAATCGCCATTTTTGTAATTTTGGTGCCTATATTATTATATTATGCTTTAAAAACACAAGAGAAAAAATAAACCATATAATAATCGCACTGTTAGAGACATTATGTTGTCTTTGTTCCGTTCAATAGTTAAACAAATCCAAATATTTATTTGTGGAATTGAATACCTAGAAGTACATTTTTATTATTATCTTAACTAATAATATGAAGGGAACCCTTTATTTTTTAAAGTTATTTGTTTGTGGAATTGATAGAGTGGAGTTGATTTTACGAATTACCTACCAATTAAATCAAAATTTCCGAAAATTTCTACTAGTTGATGTGTGGAACTGGACTTATTCATCCTATCCTATGTTGCCTGTAGTTTGACGTATTATTGTAAAAAAATAATATAAAAAATAAATAAATGAAAAATTGTAGTTTGTATTTTAAAAATCAAAACACATAAATGAAATTCTCGTAAGTACATAGCATTGTGTTCATTTTGTTTACGATTCTGACATTCAATACTAATTCATAGAGAATATTAAAAATATTTTTTTTATTAATGGTTGTTTCAGTGAAACGATCTTAGGTCAAAAACGGTAAAATCTTCAATTTTCAACAAATTTGATAGAAAAAGTGCCAAAACTTGTTGACCCTTGCGAACATATTGATTTGATAAAATAAAAAAACAAATATTTATTACTAATATTAGTTTTTTACTAAAAAATAAATAAATCGCGGACTGATGAGATATATTTAGGTACTCTTTGTTATATCAAAATACAAATTATTTGTAAAATAAATATATTTTTTATTCCTCCTATCAAGCATATAAATACTAGAGATTTTAGCAAACTTTTTTTAGTATGCAAAAAATCGAGTTCATGTGATGATTTTTGGTTCCAAAATATGAGAAATTTTATCAAAAAAGATATTTTTTAAATTGGTCAATATCCATGAAAAAAACAAAAAAAAAATATAATATATTTGTTCTATAATTGTAATAACTATCTAAGTATTTGTAATATTAAAAAAAATATATGAAAATTTGTAGGATTCTCGTGCATTTATGTACCAAACTCACCCCTGAATTTGATTTTTAGAAATATGCTTTTTTATAAACGAATACTAAGTATGAAGCTAAAATCAAGTTTTTTTTTCAAGTTAAAGTTTGATATTGGTAATTAATATTTGTTTTCATATTTTATCAAATCAAAATGTTCGTAGGAACAACAAGTTTTGAGAGTTTGTGTACCAAACTTGTTGAAAATTGAATATTTTATCGTTTTTGCTAAAGGGGCCCCTTAAGTACACAACAGCATGTTCATATTGGGTATGATTCTGACATTTAATACTAATTCATAGAGAATGATCCCTCTTTACTCACAAATAATTTTTTCTATGGTATACCTACTGAATATTATAAATATGTAGCAAAAAATTAATTTATTATATTTTATAGGGAATATAATTAGACATATTATTTGTATGAAGTAATTTTAGTCAGTCAAATAGCTGGAACAATGCTAATCTCTGTTTGTGATTACGGTTATCACATAATCAAGTTTAACAGTTGGAATAGAAATCACTCCTTCTTTGTGAGTATAGCTGTAAATGTTTAAGTAGGTACATCCAGAACATAACACAAGGAATTTAATTAGTTTTTCTAACCACACAAGACAGACATGACATATGAGATAATATGATAATTAAAAAAATCAAATTCAAGATCATACTGATATGGATTAAAAACCTTTGAAATTATGAAATAAAATAAAATAAATATTTATTATTTTTTTGTTTTATGTTACGTTTGAGAAAGACTAACGCACGACCTTTATTTATCTCATATTCCAAGAACTCCACGCCTGAAACCAACACGACCCCGCCTACCCCTACATCTTTTATTGTAAATCCTAACGAACTTTTGTATTTGTTTTTGTTTAATATAGTATAGATCAGCACCTGATGATGCGAACTCGGAGTCCTCGAAACCGGTCGTGCGTTAGTCATTCTCAAACGTAACATAAAACAAAAAAATAATAAATATTTATTTTATTTAATTTCATAATTTAAAATGAAGTGTTACAAAGTTAATGCCGATACAATTAATAAAAACCTTTGGTTTATGTCTGAATTTCGATAATATTTTTGTCTCGTCATATTATGCTATGTGTTCCTCCCATATTTATGTGTATTCGGCAAATGTTTTTTCTAGACTTAAATGTCTTTGACCCTACAGTATTGTATTTGGTTTCATAGTATTCTGTATTAATGTATTCCACCTCATATAATTCTTTATTCTAACATTTTCAGTTACATTATTCTATATGAATGTATTCAGCCAGCCTCACGTAATTCTACTTTCCAATGTATTTGGCCTCTCACTATTTTAATTGAATTAATTTTTTAATCAATTAACATAGAGCTACCAAACATCGAAAGCAATTTCAATTTAAAATCAATAAAACAAAACGAACCATTTCTATTATAGTTATATACCTATAGTTATTGAGATATAAAATATATTTAACATTCTCTCACGAGTGGGGAAGCCAGTAAACCTTCAGAATGGGTGGCATTCCTAATCGCTGATGAGTTGTTAAATATGTCTTATTCATGAAAACTAACAGAGGAGTCTATGAGACATATTGTTTGCTGTGTCAAATCATACAAAGGAGAAAAAATCCATTGTTATGGGCAAATATCAAGGCATATTTCAATTGCTCTATAGTTAAAACCGATCGGACAATCTAACATTGTGCAAAATCCAATCAGAAGAAGTGAGAAAGGCAACCCGACGCTTTTGTATTGCATTTATTCCAGTTGAACAATAAAAAAATAATAAATGTTCTAAATATTAGCTCTATAGCTGTATAAATCTGGTACAAAGAAAACTTTGGTTGACGATTAAGAGTAGTTTTAAACAAAAATGTATATACAACCACATCCTATTGACAATAATAAAATAACACTAAATAAAATCTAAAGAGTATAAGGATGTGGTTTGCAATTTGAAATGATTGCTGTTTAAATTTTGAGAACTGATAAAATATTTGGTAAATGTGCAGTATTTTTAATAGATAAGTATAAACATCTTCGGTTCAGTGATGAAGTAGATATGCCACTTGTTGAGAAATTCTTAAATTTTATTGCCTGGAGGGCGACTTGCATGCTTATTTAGTTATTTCATGTTGTTAGCCAGTTGGTTACTCCAATTGTGTGAAATCCTGTGATGATATGAATGAATGAAAGTAGAAATAATTTATCCCTGTTAATATACCATTTCAGCATTTTCCAGAATTGGGGCAGTCAGCGGACTGACTGTACTTAATGAATATATCGCACGTTTTCATCTCCGTGCCATAAACAAATAAGATATTCAGAATGGGTGGCACAATGGGTTCTTCATTGCAGGTCCATAGCTGGAGTGAAAGACGCCCTGGGTAAAATGGTCTGCTGGCGCCCGCTTTTCACAATTTTATTGTTTTATAACTAAAATTCGGCACTCTGGACGGACCTGCTCATCACTGAATTGAAGATATTAAATGTATAATTTGTGGTTGAACCTAATGAACATATAGGTTGCCCTCTCCATGCTTTAAGAAAAATTAAATATTTAGGATGGGATACTCTGTGTTTAAAAAAGTGTTCTGTAATTTTTGAAAACACATTTGTCTTACATAATATTATCATTAAGGTCATAGTTTCATTGGTTTTGGAATGAATCTGGACGTAAATGGATGATTGGAGGAGTAAGTCTGAAAATATAGGTACCTACTTTTGTACAATTTACAAAATAAACTGGCGGCAAAACGAAATCTATTGTTTATGGTTTGCATCAAAGCCAAAATTAAAGCTTTGTATTGACAGGCGGCCATTTTGTATTATACATTCTGGTCGAGCTGGGGATGTTTACGTGAAGTTTCAGAGTTATTTTCAGTTTTTTTTTTGCAAATTCTCACTGATAAAATGGCTCCAAAACTAAAATTTGCCGAAGGTTTGTTAAAGTTGTTCATAAAATGTGTAACTTGTGTACAAAATATGTCGAACAATTTCATATTACTTTCCGTAACTTTGCCTCCATTTGTGAAATTTATTGTCGGCTCTTTCGTTATAATCCTTGATAATTTACTAAATCTGCATATTTTGGATGTTTCATTTTTAAAATGCACGACCATTAATTATTTTATTGATTCCAAGTACTTCGCAAATATGGTTTATGTTATTAATAGGTTATGTGTGTTAATGGCTTATATTACAACATCCAATTTCTGAATTACTTTTCTATTCGATTAAGTGTTGTTTTTGTAATATTTTAGGTGAGAAAGTTTTGTGTTTCCACGGTCCTTTGATATATGAAGCAAAGTGTTTGAAAAGTCTTGTAAGCAAAGAGAAACATATTAAATACCTCATTCATTATGCTGGATGGAATAAAAAGTAAGTGAAATCTTCATCTGGGTATTAAAATATAATTTTATGTGTTTTGAGTTCTGGACTACAGTTGGTTCTGGTGACAGACGTGCAGTGTCATATAGAAGCGGTTTGGTTTATACTTCCCCAGACCACTGTTGTGGAACAGAAATCCAGTCCCTTATAATTGTGTGAAGAGATGTCTCGATAAATATTTACAATAAGTACACCGTGGTCATTTACGAGTTATGAGTTTTGTTATTAATATTTATGTGATAATATATTTCACTTTGGAAAATATAGTACATCTAAATTTGATTGATTTTATGATCACAAAAATAATTATTTGCATTTTAAGTGCAAAACGCTGTGGCATAAAATGACATCAGGCCTAATCTACAATCAGTCAAATGTAAAAATAACTGTCAATTACATGTGCTGTAGTGTAAAATAGCACGAGACCTATTTTATAAATCAATTGTATGCAAAATTTAATTAATTTTGTGTTCTCAAAATTTACATAGCTACTTGGGGAGTATTATTCCTCAAGTAAAATACTTACTGCATAAATCTACATACAAATAATAATAAAGAATGTTTTGCCTTGACATGCCTCTGATAAATAGATTCCCATGACACAATAGTAGAGATAGGTTTGATAATGAATCAATTTTACTCAATCGTCCTTTTGCATTCCTCCTGAGAGCACAGGGCGGAAACCACCCTCCATCATGAGTACACCAGAGTGTCCTTGCGCCAATTCAGTCATCTCTTTTCACAATATTATTAATATTTTGAAGATTTTTGACTGAAAATATTCAGCTGTCATTAGACATTCTCAAAACATACAATGATCAGCTGCAAGAGTTTTTAATAATGTCAATGTTTGTTGATTTTCAGTTGGGACGAGTGGGTTCCCGAGAGCAGAGTATTGAAATATAATGAGGCCAATGTACAGAAACAGAAGGAAGTTCAGAAGGCACATTCCAGTCAACCAGCCAAGTCTAAGAAGAGTTAGTACATTCATTATATTACGACATATTTATATATATGTCGCAGCCCGAAAGTTGCATTAATGAGTTAAGTTAACTTAAAAAAGGGCAGCACCCACCACATACCTCGTGCCGTACCTGGAGATATGTTTCTCCATAACGACACACACATTAGTTACTTAAATCAATTGAATACTTAGCTCAGCCATACTCAACCTTTTTTTCTCCGGGCCGCATACATATATTTGAAAAGTTACACGGGCCGCAACACTATACTGGTAATTGAGTGCCGGCGTTCAACTAACCGCATAGCTATTCAGTCAACTGCGTTATTCAACTACCTGGCGGCAACATAATAATATACATTGTACATTAATTACTAGATGACACACTATGGTTGCTCAGTTCCATTTATAAGCCAATAATATCAAATTCTGTGTGTCAAAGTGTACAAAAAAAATATATGTAAAAATGATAAAAGATTATTTAATTTTTGTGGAATGGAAAAAATATTATTTATTTAATTCAAAATTTTCTCACACCCAGTCTTTCAGACAGGTTACGAGTTTTTATATAAAAAAAAATTATCTCGGGTGTTGTCTTAAAGGATGTAGAAATAAATAAAAAAACACAGTCGGGAACTCCTTCAGTCTACGTCAACTGAATGGAGAATATGCTCATTTTTATATTCCACACCCAAGAAGAACGTTGAAAGTAAATATTATTTTAGGTACGGGAAAAGGTCGCAAATCAGAATCAAGCGGAACCAGCACTCCAACAACTGCAGGAGCTTCTGGTGCCGTTGCAAGCACATCCAGTAAACAGACGGACACACCTGCCACAGGGAAGGAGAAAGACAAAGATGGAAAAGACAAAGGTTTAACGCTTTTACTATACATTCATATCTAATCAGTTGAATTTTAATTAATGATATTTTCCATGTGTCTGTACAGACAGGTACACTGGTAGTGGGGGTTGAATATTGCTTTGTAAATTAATTGTTGAGTAAACGACATTGTTATTATTATTTGGCTCTTATTTAAGTGATCATCAAAAATATACCAAAATCGTCACCAAATAATTCAATATGATAGCCAAAATAGTAGATTGATCATCAAATCGTGATCCTCAAATATTTCTAAATTGAATCCTAAAAAATAAAATATTGTCACCAAATAATTCAATATGATCGCCAAAATAGTAGATTGATCATCAAATCGTGATCCTCAAATATTTCTAAATTTAATCCAAAACAATAAAACATTTGCAGGCAAAAATAAAATCTGATTTCAATATAAATTTCCTACAGTTTCGTACATATTACTTTTTTATGGGAAAAAAATACTCGACAACGGGTGGAGCCGAAAGAAAAAAGGTTTTTTTTTCCAAAAACTTGACCAAAAAATAATCCTACTAAAATATTCAAATATTATTATTGTAGTCGTGGATAGTGAAATAATAAAAAGGGTCATGTCATTTTAAGGATTCTTAAAAAATCACGATAGTGAAGAAAGAGACTTTTAAATGAATTTACTTAAATATTATGAACGATTTTTGTTATTATTATTACAACTAATAATGAGAAGATTTGGCGATCAATCTACTATTTTGGCAGTCAATCTATTTATTTTATGGTCAAATGTATTTTTTGGTGGTCATAACGAAATATTTTGATGATCGGAATATGAAATATTTGGTGGTATTGTTTTGGTATTAATTTTACTTTTTTGATTATCGTTTTATTTTTCTGATGGTCGGTGACTAGGATCAAAAAGATTATTTGATGATCATTTATATAATACCGTTATTATTTTACAGATGGAAAGGATAAGGAGAAAGATGCTAAAGAGAAGGTGGCGGATAAAGACAAAGATACAGAGTCCAGAGCCTCCACTCCACATCAGGATACCGTGTCTCAAGATTCTGGATCTGATGTGCCCAGGTAATAAACAGTATCTAGTTTTTTCCATTTAATCCAGAGACTTAACATTTATCTTTAAAAGATTGAACAGTTTATTCTATTTAAAGACAAGATTCTAAATGAGTGGATGGTCTTTGAACATAAAATAGAAGTTTTAAGCTGGCTTTAAAGTCATCATTAAATTTCCTATTGAGCTAACAACAATCTCAATTAAGAAGTCTCAGTTTAAATTGACTATTTAA
Source organism: Athripsodes cinereus (assembly GCA_947579605.1). Taxonomy (NCBI): domain Eukaryota; kingdom Metazoa; phylum Arthropoda; class Insecta; order Trichoptera; family Leptoceridae; genus Athripsodes; species Athripsodes cinereus. The sequence continues at coordinate 635,661 of OX388323.1, forward strand.
ATATTCCTAAACTTCCCTACATTTCCCTAATTGTGTCTCTATTTTCTCAATACTTGCAACACTAATCATCTGCCGTCGCTGCCGAAAATATCATGGGTCAGATGTGTTGGCAGCACCTCGATACAGTGGATAATGTAACTACATAAGTTGTATGGCCCAACATTATGAATAATCAAAACTGAACAATACCTTATATGTCTTCGAAAAGAAATTAATAAATCTATGCAATGTGACATCCTCAAATGTAAAGTTTAATTTATCAACCGGTTTTTTGTGGAAGTTCATATTAATAAATCATCTTTATTTATTTATTTTATAGCACAATTGTTAAGCTGCGCCTATTTACAGCCTCTTTCCACGGAAAAGATACAAATTACGGACACCTACCAATCCGGCAAATCTATAAATTAATTAATATTAGAGATGCAACGAATATTCGGCAACTATTCGGTATTCTGCCTATTTGGCAACATTTTTACTATTTGGCCGAATACCGAATATCTAGTCTATTATTTGGTGTTCTGCCGAATAGTTTAAATGTAAAACTGGAAGGAACTAACAACTTGTAGATTGTTGCTATTTCATTGTCACCTGCAGATGCATAACTATTAATCCTCAAATATCTAATTAATTAATTTAATTTGATATGGAGTGAAACAACATAATAATGTTATTATTAAGTGTTTAAGTGCTAATCATCGATTTATATATATAGACAATTATCTATTGTTATTGTTGTAATTAGCACTCATGCGGTTAATGTTGGAACACAAAAGTTTAGAAAAAAGGTACCGCGCTGCAAGTCTAGTACATATGTCTATGATGTACCCACACGAAGATGCGCGATCGGGAGTACCGCATGCTATCACCATTTTCTTGCCGAATATTCGGCGAATGATCTTGGATAATATTTGGTATTCGGCAAATATACTATTCGTTGCATCTCTAATTAATGTACAAAATATTTTTTGTTTTCTTAAAATGGTATTTATTATTTTGTTTCAGAAAAAAGCGAGGACGTCTCGATCTATCCGTAGAATCTGAAGAGCAATTCTTAAACAAAGTAGAGGTCAGAATCAAAGTCCCCGAAGAACTGAAGACGTGGCTCGTTGACGACTGGGACATTATAACTAGACAACAGAAGTTAGTAAATCTACCCGCTAAACTGACTGTATTCCAAATATTAGACAACTACCTCGCTCATAAGAAGACGAGCAAAGTTCACAACAACCAAAAGGAGGCTGTGCTCACTGATTTTACGGAAGGTGTAAAAGAATATTTCAACACGACGCTCGGCTCGCAATTGTTGTACAAGTTTGAACGTCCGCAATACAGCGAAATATTGCAAGGCTATCCAGATACACCCATGTCTAAGATATACGGTGCAATACATTTGTTAAGACTCACTGTTAAGATTGGACCTATGCTTGCGTATACGTCTTTAGATGAGAAATCACTCCAGCATACCGTATCCCATATTCACGATTTGCTCAAATATATGGTGTCTAATCGCGCCTCTCTGTTTAGTCTGCAGGATTACGGGAATGCCACTCCGGAATATCACAGGAAGGTTCAATGATTAATGGTGTTCTCTTAAAATATGTACGATATTTTTATAAAATTTTCTCTTTTCATCCCATGTAAATATAGATATACCGTTATTGCATATTTGAAACGGCAATTTTTTGTTTTTCTAAAATAAGCAGTTCAGTGCAACATTAAAATATGAACTGATTATTTGTAACTAGTGTTAAAATTGAATAGATAATCTCTTCAATGCTGAACTTTATTATCTGAGACATACTAGTGCGCCGTATGAAATAGCATATTGTACTATGTCGTATCACCGGCGCTACACTGGCGTGCATGACTGTTAATCGCGAGCTCCTGCATGATGCTGGTGGGCGTTGGGTCAAAGAATAATGTCAAACAGCAATAGATAGTTTTAAGTAATGATTTGATAATTTTGATGAACTGTTATTATTACTATTATTATTGGACAACGTAAAAATATCGTTTACGTGCCAAAGCACCTCAAAGATACTGTAAAATTGATCAATTTTAGGATAGGTATCTATGGCGTAATATAATATTTAAATAAATAAATTGATTTAATGAGAATCTCGAATACAATATGTATATCCACATCAAAAATGTAAAACATAAAACACAACCATCATCGTATGTTTCCAAGAGCCAGTTAATGGAATAAAAATTCATGTAGATTAAGATTCATCGTGACTCGCTCCATCTGTATTATTCGCGAATGAAACCTGCTGACGACTAGATAGGTGCTTCAAAAGTATTTTTTGTGTTGGTTCAAGATGGTGTTTATGTACTGCATATATAGAAAATTAAAATTTTCATCAATATTATTCTAGAATGTTATTTTTGAATTTTCCAAATGGCAGCTGTTGTAGTGCATAATATGATCAGAATGCATCAAAAACATTATTGACATGACTTAAGAAACTATTTTGGTCAAGCATAAAGGTGGAATAATAGATCATTAAGAGCAGCGGTTCACAAACTAAATACCTGCGTATATCTGCGGCCCGCCAGTGAATTATATAATATAAAAAAATTGTCAATACCAGTGATAATTGGATGATATTCGGTAAAAGTGCCGGATACCTAACAATTCGAGAAACTATTCTTTAAGAAAACTGAGGAGTTTTTGAAATATTTCAAATTCCTTTACCATTTTGGAAATTCGGCGAAGGGGAGGGGGGGGGGGGGGTAGAAATTCAAAGACTTAGCATTTTTATTATCCGGTATTGACACAAACAATCGGTATAAACAACCGGTACATAGTAGAAAAAGGTATTGTGAGAAAATATTCTTTAAGAAAACTGAGGAGTTTTTGAAATATGTATTTCAAGTTATAATAAATAATTCGGTGATGGGGGGAGTAGAAATTTTAATATGTGACATTTCTAGAAATTAAAACTTTGAGTGTTAATTTTCTTATAGCGGCCCGTTCTTGGCTCATAATCTTCCCGAGTGGCCCCTGTTCCCTATAAGTCTGCATCCCTGATTAAGAGTCACATGGTTTTTTCTATAAAGCTGTCAATTATTTGGAGGGCAAACAATTTTAAATTTGTTCCTATGTTTTAACAACTGACGGTAAGAGTGGTTAGTGTCGTTGTAGTGATAGATTTTTATTGTGGTTTTCATAAATAGATTTTAGTAAAATAATGGATCAAAGTGTTAAACATTACACGATTTTAAACATGCCGAAAGTGACAGATGGATGGCTGACAGTTACAAAGGCATCCTAAATAACAAGGTTGAACACTTTGAAAGGGAAACTGAAAGGATGCCGTTCCTTTCCAATACATAGTGTTAGAAAGAGACACCACGTCAACACCTTACTTTCCCTTCATGTGATACACTTAATTTTTTCATTGAAATATAGACCTTATAATCTTTGTCGGAAAGCATATTTTTAAGAATATTACTTGGCATAGATTTCATCTGCACAACAAACAGATTGTGCTAACACCCTTTATTAGGAAAAATGCACAATATTTTGCAATCTATTCGTTATGCAGATGAAGTAACAAATTATGGTAAAGTTGTCAAGGTTTTTTTGTTTGGTTTTATTGGTGGCCCACGACCTCAAAATACTTCTTGGTCGGTGAGGTCATCTCATATACGTTCATGTTATGATACCAGTTTTTTATGTATGTTTGAGTAAATTTATTTATGTCTATTTTATGACAGATTTAGTTATGGTATTGTTTGGGTTTATCACAAATTTTAGACATCTTGAATTCGGCTACAAGGTAAGCCATTCATTTTGAATGTCTTTTTATGTTAATTATGTGCAGTTGATCTGCTGGCTTTCACACGTCTGGGAGATGCCGTGATGGTAAAATAATAAAAATATGATATAGATTTTTTTTAAAAGCTTTATATTAAATAACTTTGACTGTTGAGGCCTTTTTTATATTTGCATCAAATATTTTCAGATCTAGTTAATGAAAAATTAACGAAGTTAACTCTTTCGTTGGCGGATTAACTGATTAAAATGTTAAATTAATATAATGGTTTTGAACAATGTGAAAATGGCCCAAGATGTGTTCTATAGCAATCTTTTTAAATAAGATTAATTAAATGTTATTGTATAAGTTATTATAAATTATAATATGTAAAAAGTAGAAAGTAACTTTGTCAAAAGTATAAGTAAATAAATGTTTTTTGTAATGAAATTATATTGTTTTATTCAGTTTAATGACTAACTAAGAATTCTAATATCCGTTTGCTGGAGCAAGATTACACTTTTCACGAAATACCATTTTTCATTATGGACATGCAAAGTTTTTGCAGCAGAATTACATTTACTTCGAACATGCTATTTGTTAACATAAAATTAAGAGATAAAATGTCCAACAAAGGAACTGACATGCTGACCTGTAGACCAGAGCCTCACTGCCCCATCACAAATAGCAATTTGTAAACACTACTAGGAGCTATTAATAGATGGTTTATTTATTTATTTTATTGTTGGGGTAAAATATGCACCGCGACCTATGAGATCTATTGTACTCCCCCTACTCAGCTTTCCAGGTGTTGCCCGTCAAAGCACACCCTCAAGTCCCAGACATCTTATGAAGTCCAGGATCTTGAGGGGATCCAAGGTGTGGAGAGACTCCACTTCTACCCAGTGTCTACCTAGGGTTTTGATTCTTGCGAATACCACGGCATTGCATTCCACTAGGAGATGTCGAGGATGGTTCGTAGATGGTTGGATAATAGATGGTTAACAGGGTATAAACAAATGTTTAGAATATTTACTAATTTTTTTATCGTTTAACCAGATTTGGGTGCAGATGACAAAAATAATCAGAAACCTCGATTGGAGATCACTTAAGCCAGCCTAGAGCCAATTCGTAAGCGTTGGGACACCTTCTCACTTCTTCCGATTAGATTTTACACAATGTTGCATTGTGTAGACATGGTTCTCCAATCGAGGTTTCTGAGGGTAAAAACATGCAAAAAACTTAATTGATGGCTTCTTATAAGCACATATATATTGTTATTTTGACACCCCACAAGGTCCCAGGTACAGTATCGGTCCTTCACTCTTTTCTGTAAGTGTTTGTGTATCCTGTAAAAATCAGATGTTCATAAAACTATATTGCCACATATCCTGAATGTTTATTTGTTTTTGACACAGAGAGGACAACTTGCATGTTTATTATGTATGCAATTAGTTCGCTGGCTTCTTTACTTGTGGGAGATACAGTAAAACCATATTGGAGACTGTGTTATTCTTTATTTCTTCAATAGTACATACAGACAGATTATTGGTAAATAAACTTTCCTTCTTAAATTCTAAATTCAAACAAAATATTGTCTATTACCTACTTCTAAAATAATATCTGTCATAAAATCAAAGATATAATGTCATTAAATAAAATTCACAAGTGTCCAATTTCAGATAATCATAGTTAATACAAACAATAAAATAATTCATAATAAATTTTAAAGTTAAATTGTATTTCAATAATGAAGGTATCAAATTATTCAGGGGAGACTGAGAATGGTTACATGAAAATTTGTTCCATGCTTCCAGAAGCTTCAGATGTTCCGGATGCTTCACAGAAGTCAACAAAACCGAAGAAAGCCAAACCTGTTCCGAAAGATAACGGTTGCGTGCTCATAGATTCTGAATCTAATAAAGTCATAATAATAGGCACAGGAGAAAAACCGTTTGTGATACCAAACGTTCGTACAAGCGGGATTTACACGGTTATAGATACAAATAATTATGTTCATATCAGAATAAATAAAGAAAAAACACAAATGATGCTGGAGTTTGATAAAGAAGGAGGGAATTTGGAACAGTGTAGGTGAAAATGTTCAAAAGAGAATAAAAAAAAATACACATAAGGTGAGATATTTACTAATTCAAAGTTTAACTTGTTAGGAACAATAACTGGTTGAAGTTTATTTACTTATGCAGTAGAGATGAGATCATTGAGAAGAATGTGTGGTAAAAGTCTGAGAGATTGTGTGCGTAACAGTGATATATGAAAGGAGTGTGGAATGAAAGTTGGTGTAATTACAAGGATGAATGTAAATAAGTTAAGATGGTTTGAACACGTGGAAAGAATGAATGAGGACAGAATGACCAAGAAAATATATTTGGCTGAGAGGAATGATGCTTGGAGACGTGGACGTCCAAGGATCAAATGGCAAGATCATTTAAATCAAATCCTACAGGACGGTCACGTGTTGAGCACATTGAACAGGAGAGTATGCATGAAGAATTGTATGACGGTGACGGAAGCGAAAGATGTATGCAAGGATAGAAGGAAGTGGCGCTCGATCCTTTCTGCCTACCCCGCAAGAGAAGCGGCGTGATGGTATTATTTATTTATTTTATTTTATTAATTGGGGTGAAATATGCACCGCGACCTATAAGATCTATTGTACTCCCCCTACTCAGCTTTCCGGTGTTGCCCGTCAAAGCACACCCTCAAGTCCCAGACATTTTATGAAGTCTAGGATCTTGAGGGGGTCCAAGGTGTGGAGAGATTCCACTTCTACCTAGGGCTTTGATTCTTGCGAATACCGCGGCATTGCATTCCGCTAGGAGATGTCGAGGAGTCTTGGTCTCTTCTTCACAAAATCTACAAGTACCGTCTTCTTCAAGTCCTAGTTTGCGTAGGTGTTCCTTGAGCCTGCAGTGACCCGTTAGGAAGCCTGTTACTGCTTTGAGACTTGTTTTACTTAGGTTAGTGCATACCTTGGCTCTTCCGAAGTTATAACCTCCGAGTAGTTCCTTGGCTTGCCTTAGCCTAGGGAGATTTTTCCATAATTCGTTTTTTTCTTGTCTCTCTTTCTTTTTAATTTCCTCTTGGGGCGTCATGGTATGTATGTTATTTACTTATTTTGTCTGTATATGGTTATAAAATTTATCATTCATATTATATTCTAAGAAGGTCTTATTTAGTCTGGTAGGCAATAACAACCAATTAGACATCTCAATTGGAGAACCATGTTTACACAATGTAATATTGTGCAAAATCTAATCGAAAGAAGTAAGAAAATGGGATGCCTTTCTCATTTCGTCCGATGATTAAATTTTGCACAATTTTACATTGTGTAAACACAGTTCTCCAAACAAGATATCTGATTGGTTATGTCATTTATTTATTTATTTATTTAATACATTTTACAGGGATACAGACAGTCATAAACAGGTAACAATAAACAGAATCATATAATTTCATTAATTGTATCGGCATTTACTTTGTAACACTTCATTTTAAATTATCAAATATAATATAAAATAAATATTTATTATTTTTGTTTCGTGTTACTGTTGAACAGTAACACGAAACAAAAATAATAAATATTTATTTTATATTATATTTGATAATTTAGAATCATATAAAGCCATAAATGGACCAGTAAAATCCCCTATCATTACCAATATGTAATAACAAACAATGAATGCAACAACTTCGCCAGACATGTAAATTTAAAATCCCAAGCATGAGACAAATACAAAAGAACAAATAAAATTTAGAGAAAAAAAACACAAGATTATGCTAAAATTCAAAATTCATCTACACATTGTGCCCAAACTAGTGATGGGCGATAGTATCATATTTTACAATCGAAATAATCGAAGTCGTTCACAATTCACAATCGATATAAATAATCGACTTCGCTTGTAAAAAATAATCGATATATCGAAGTAGTATCGATTATTTGTAGCGCGGTATGAATAACACAAACATCGATTATTTTGAAGTCGGTTATTTTCGTGTCTTACGATAGTATTATATTCGGAAAAACGAAGTACAAAACTATCGTCAACGATTCAACGAAACGTACGCATCTACTCCCCTCTCACTTCCTCACGCTTTATTTCAGTTTGTTTTTATGCGTTGAAGGATGCGGTTGTGAAATGTGAATGCTCACGTTCTCATATTAATATTGCCTACAAAATTGTTCAGGTAACTACGCGAGTAGTGTCTCTCTTTTTACTAAGAGATCTTCTACTTGTAGACAGCTTAATAGTAAAACCTAGTAACGCTCTTTAAAAGATATTACATATAATCTAACGAAGAAATTTATTAATCAAGTAAAGCAAAGTATTTTCGGAGAATAAGCAGACAATGTACTTCTACTCGTTAACTTATTTGTACGTGAACTACTTAAATACCGTACCGTACAATAAATAGACATCACTTACATCTGCTAAACAATAAAAATATGTAGGTATAGTAATTTTGTATTTATTATAATTAATACTTGTATTTGTTGCTATCCACTCATTTTCATTAGCTTAGTAATATAGCGGAAATTATATTTCAATCCATGTTCGGGAGTATTTTAGGACCTAGGTTATATGATTTTATATTATGAAACATTGTAATGCATGTATTTTTTTATGTAATTATTGTTCCTTATTAAAATTAAAATACGTATTGAATGTATACCTTTTATGTAATTGTTTGTAATCAATGTACAGTTAAGAATGAATGAATAAATAAATAAAAATAAAATCTTCCACAAAATTTTATCTTAGAAGTTTAAATTATTCCTAAATTATTATTTTCTGGCAGTTACTTGGTTTTCCTATTAGGTTATAAAAATTGCAAGGAATGGAGCGATCACTAATCATTTGACTGACTGCATCATCGTTGTGGTGTTGTCCGGCACGGCGTCGTGTATGAATATAATATTGTATTATACTTAGGTAGGTAGGTACCTAAATGCATATTGGCCATGGTTCATCCGTATATCCAACTATACTTTTAGTAGCAAGTATCAACTTGTATTGAAATCGAATTCTAAGAACCGACTGACACGAGTCGAAGTCGAATTATTGAAGGGGTAGATCAAAAGTCGAACATTTATAATCGACTTGTGCAAGTCGATATATTATATCGATGTTATAATCGACTTATAATAATCGATGTTATAATCGACTTATAATAATCGATATAATAATCGATTAAAATAATCGACTTATAATAATCGATTAAAATAATCGACTTGCTCCGATACTATCGAATAATCGCATTGTTCTGAACTATCGATATAATCGAATCGTATATCGATATATCGCCCATCACTAGCCCAAACCCAGTTAAATAACAAAAAAATAGTAAATAATCTATACTATACTATACCCTCACGCCGTGTCCCAAGTGGGGTAGGCAGAGAGAACGGAATGACAAACAGATATCCCTCTACACACTTCCTTCGCTTCCTCCACATTCATACAGTTTCTAATACACGCACGTCGGTTCCTCTTACTCAACACGCGGCCGTTAAATAATAAATGATTTCAAAAAGTTCAAGAAAGAAATGGTGAAACACATAAATGTTGACGTGGTTCCTGGTGGTGTGTAGTTTCTGGTGTTATGTATATTGAATATATCTGTGTGTGTAATTAAAAATATAAATAAAGTGTAACTAAATGCGTATATATTGAATGTGTAATTAATAAAGATGTAATAAGTGTTATAAGAATCTTCGAGCAATTAAAAAGAAAAACTTTTAAAGTATGTATTAAACTGGAAAATTGTTTAATTTAAGTATACTATATCGTTTCAGGGAATGTATCCCCCTTTACACAAGACTTGTCTTTTTAAGGGTGATTTAAATATATTTAGTGCAATGTTTAATAAATTTATGTAACTACATATGTTTCTGTGAATATTTTTGACAAATAAATATTATTATTATTATATTCACATTACTTTCTCCTTTCTCTTTCATTACCAGGCTTATGTTAAACACTTATCATTATATTGCAGGTTTCTATAAGAAAAATAAACAAATTAGGATGAAAAAAAATCTTAATTAAAATATCTTTAAGACTCCTTTAAAAATGCTTGGAAAGGTTGATTATCACTGGTGACAAAAGGAAGAGGACAATTTCAGAAGATTGGAATGATATTTATGTAATTGTAAAAAGATTGGTAGGTCATGAGAGAAGATGTCTTCACTTTTATGTCTTGAAAACTGCAGTCTCTTTAATAATGTAATCATCACAAAATCTCTTGTAAATACGAAAGTCGCATAATGAAAACCCACCTAAATTACATACTATAACCCGTACTCTGTATCCCAAGTGAGGTTGGCAGAGAGAACGGAACGTTATATCTAATATATTTCATTCAAATAATATAAGAAACAGTATTATGTTATATTATTAAAATGTTGGTTCACAATTTCAACACTGAAACATTAAATTCAATATTTCATTCACTTTCATGTAGTTTCTCATACATACACGCTGATTTCTCTCACTCAACACGCATCTGTCATTGAGAATTTGATCCATGCGCATACCTCCTCTTCATTAATATATATATGGACAATTTGTATTGGCCGTTTACTCATAACATGACCTCAAGGGCGCCGTATATCGTTTCCATTACACGAAACTCTTCAGCCCTCTTTTAAAACTCTCTCCATTCACCTCCTCTCGCAGACACAGAGGCAGCTTGTTCCAACATCTGGGACCCGCAACATTAAACGCTTTATCTCCAAAGCCTGTTTTGTGAGACCGAGATGGCTCAATTAGTCTGTCTTTGCCATACTTTCGCTAAATATGACCAAACCATCACAACTTATTTGCACGTATTCAATCCACAACACTCTTCTTGCATCGGCTCATTCTCTTAATATCCTCATTCCTCATTCAAGCAAATAAAATTTTACAGTTATATAAAACAAGTAGGTACCCACTTCAATAAACTACTTAGGTAAGAGAGAGTCCTTAACAGAAATAATAATATTTTCAAATGAATGTTTGGAACATGGTTGCATCTCCATGGAGTTATCTACTGCAACAATATTGTTTATAACTATTACAGTACTGTCATTCTAAATTCCCGTTTACATAAATCATTATATAAAATAATGTTAATTAAATATCACAAATAATATTCAATGAATCAATAGAAACATGAGATGCGGGTACGGAAACTATTTAGAAATAAACAAAGCCATGTCAATTCATTTTATAAATATTTAACTGTGAATCCAAAAATTTTTGCACTTTCACTGTGATATAATTTTAAATTGTGTTGAGTAAAGTATATTATATTGTTATTAAAAAGGCAACAGCTGTTTAAAGTTTAATAAATAAATAATTGACACAATAAAAATCTAACTTTATCCTTGAGAAAATTGTGCTACATGCTAAATTCATTTTAACCGTTTAACACAATATTATGAGGACTCACTATATTATGAGGACTCACTATATTATGAGGACTCACTATATTTGTTGAAACCCTCACATATGACTGAACACCTGACACATTATCTTTCAAGACTAAAAATCTTAACTATTTTCCCATCCTCATTCATTCAACTCTCAGGCACTCTGTTACTTTCCATTTCTTTCACACAATTATCATGTCTCTTATTGTTATAATTAACCTGTAAAGTGTAGAAGAGAATCGGTGCAAATATGAGTATGGACGTACAGGTACGTCTGTTAATATTACAACGCGTATATAATTTTTTATGGAATAATCAGTATGATATTTATATAATGTGATACTTAAAAAAAAAATCTAATGGTGAAAAAAACTCACTCCATTAGGACCTTACAAAATCTCACTCATACATACACTTCAACAAAATCTCACTCCTTTACAGGTTAATGTTAGAATAAATGCTTTAAATTAATAAACTATCATGTGCTGCTATAAATGTTAAAAATTCGCAAAATGAAACAGATAAAAATAAATTGTCATTTGTCACCTTCACACAAACCTTAAAATCCTTCTTCTACTATAGAAATGTAGCAAAACTTTTAAATTTTTGAATGTGTTGTTTTAGATTAAACCTACAGTATACAAGCAATGAGCAAATCAACAAATAGTTATGGCTCCAATTTTGGTCAGCAGTCTTCAAAAGAATGTAAAGACGGATACGAAGTAAAAGCACCCAAAGACGAGAGAGACTTTATAACTTTGGACAATGGCTGTAGATTCACAATACCCGATCACATCTCTCAGAGATACGAAATCATCAACACGTGCAACTATATGAGCATCACCATGAAAAAGTGTAGTTTCTCAAAGAAAGACGCTTCTAAAACGCCCCCAAAAGTTGTTGAAGAGCCACTTTTAGGAATACCGTGTGGAGAATACGAAACTTCAACAACATCTGAAAAACATTTCAATCCAGATGAATGGGTATCTCCTAGGAGAGTATATAATCGTGAATATACTCAACACTCTGAAGATTGTTCCAGTTCTACGCGTTCTGGAAGTGCACAGCAAAGTTCTGTTCATTCTGGAAGCGCACAGCAAAGTACTATGCGTGCAGGAAATGTTGCGCAAACTTCTGTCAAAAGTGTTGCCCCACCTTCATCTACGCACGATTCTGGTTATTCGTCCAATTTGAACAGCATTACCGGCGGGAGTCTGGACAGTGATTTTATGCCGCGATCTGTAGCAGGAAATAACTGCACGTGCGACCATTCTGAATGTCCAAAGAAACGGAAAACGAGGGGATGTATATGAAAAGAAAGATTGTACCAAACCAAATGGCATTAACATTTTTGTACGTCTAACTATAATAATAATGAATAAAAAAATTGATTAGCAATATTGTTTAGAGTGAAATACATCCACTATTTTTCGTTATACAAACTAAAAGTTAGATTAAATTTTTTCCTATACTGTTTTTAGAATTATAATTTTTGATGAAATATACAATAATTTGTTTCTAAACTCTTTGTATCTGAATCGTCACTTCCCATGAGTTTTAATTTTGAAGAGACAAGTTAATACCTTGTTCTGTCTTTTACCTACCACATAATAGATGTACATGAGGGTATAGATGGATACAAATGCACATCACTTAAAATATTTCACCATTTTGGAAAGGATTTGTCTCCCACCTTTTTTTTTGCAAATTGAGTGTCCTGTAAAAGGCAGGTGCTTAAAAAATTCAGATATTTTACCCACCCTGAATGTCTTAATTTTTGTTGGCATATTGTGGACAGCTTGCATGTTAATTACATGTGGCTGGTCTGCCGGCTACCCCACTTGGGGGTTATGCCATGATGAATAGAAGTAGTACTTTTTTTTATTGATTCACTGACGTGCACATGTGTATGACAAACAATTGACAATCTGATAAACGAGTGTCCCACACATGTACTCCAAGGAGAACTTCTGGACTTACACACTCTCACAGAAAACGGGATCCCGTAGCTGAGGAATTTGGAGGTCAAGTTGTGAGCGACATATTCTGGTCTTCATAAAACACAATGTAAAAGAAATCAAACACAGTAAAATATTTATGAATAATTTTTATTCTAAATTAATTTGGATAAACAAGATATTTTATTTTGTTACACCCACGTATGTATGACATATTATATAATAATAATAAAACAAAAATACATATATATAAGGTAATATAAAAAATATTTCAAATAGTGATGTTAATATAATATAATATAAAAGGGCAGGGCGGGGGGGGCTATCTCCACTCACCACCCCACACACATAACAAAAAGAAACATATGTATTACTATAATATAACTTAGAAATATATACAACAGCTCTGTTTAGTGATAAGATACATCACATTTTTTCATATTTCCACTCCTTCACCCATTTCATAACACACATGACTTCGTTGTATATTAATTAATACATTCACATTGGTAAATATGTTATATATTTATTTATTTTTTACTGCGCGTTGGTTGTAACATCAATTATTACAAAGTATCATAAAATTCAACATACAGAGGGTGCGAGTTTAGTTTATCCCTAGATTGCGACCCGGTTATAATATATCATGAATCATTTTCTTACCATTCACACCTGTCTCAAACCTAGTGTTGTGAAATTCTCAAGAAATAATTTTTCGAGAAATTTACCGAGAAATTTCTAGAGTAGACAATTTTCCGAGATTTTTTTTAATTTTTTATTTAACAGTATAATAATAATAAATACTTTATTCAATCAATCAATAACAATGTACAAATATTGAGACAATTTATCACCAATATGACTACAATTATGGAAACAAAAAATGTTAGGTACCTACATAGAAAAAAGTGCTAATAACCGATGAAAAATCTTGATGTTTGACACCCCACATGCCCATATTTAAGTTAAAAAAAAAATTGCAGGTACGTACATGGAAAAAAAGTGTTAATAACCTCTGATTTGGGCCTTAATCAGCCCCACAATTTTTTGGATCAATCAGGTTGGCTGCGAAATGTACTGGGCGAAAGGTCATAATACCACTAAGAAAAATTATGGAGAGAAATTTCTCTTCCATCAGAGGTGAAATTCTCGGAGAAATTTCTCGTTCTCGAGACATTTCTTTGGAGAATTTTCTCTTCTCACATCACTACTCAAACCTTTCATATATTGACCCAGTTCCAGACATTAAATAAAATCTATATTTTTGACTTATTACATGTAGTAAGTGATATTTTTCAATTCCACAAGCAAAACATTCTAAAACTTGAATAAATATTGACAAGGTTGTTGCGCGTAAAGAGATGATCCTTAGCTAGCCTGGTGACAAAATCTAGGACCTTTGGATTCCGCTGCCAATCAACTCTGAACCATTGTAAAGCAAGCCAAGGATCTAAAAGATCTATTTGGCCATCACAAGTAAGTTGTGTATGTATGTATATACACTAAATTCATGTGTGAATGAAACAGGTGTAACAATTCAAAAAAAATCAAATTAAAATATTACTAAAATTAGAATTCAAAAATCACTACTACGTCCTCAAACCCACTACAAAAATTCACATCAAATTATTCTTAAACTTGTAATACAAAAAATTTTGCTTTTAAAAAGAAAAACTGCCAACATAAATAACAGATCAATCGCTACATAGTTTTAAAAACAATTTTTTCCCCTAGATCAAATCTGTTTTAAGCAGGTATTGGTTTAATTAATTGATGTACATAAATAAAATTTGACAAGTGATCAAATACCAATCTCGCAACAATAGACTAATATGTTTTATTTGATTTGTTGGGTATTTGATTGTGTGTTGAGTCTGATTTGCATTTATTAGCAAATTAAATAATATAGCATTGATTTTTACCATGTAATTCTATAAGACGTTGGAATTAGAAAAAAAAATAAACAATATCCCGAAAGCTCTACAATTGTACCTTAAATTATATTACTAAATAAAATATACAAAATAAATTGTGTTGGTGAGTTGCAACTAACCAAAATGGAACTAAATATACCATCAACAAACAAAATACACAGATCCAAGATCTCACAATAATCAATGCAAGACCAGAAATCTCAATGTGCCCTTCTGGTGACTCCATCCTTTAAACTCCACAAATTTTAACATTTAAATAAAGTTAACGGGAGTAAAACAATGTTTTGTGATACTTTGTATTTACTATTTTATTCAATAAATTTTGTTTTTATTTTCATTAATGCATTCATACTGTCACGGCATTTCCAGCCAATGGGGAAACCAATGGATCAAAAAAATACATAAATATACAGAACTAGCAGGAGAAATAAAAAATATTTGGCATTCTAGGCCCGTATATATATGTAATACCTTTAGTCGTGTCAGCTACAGGGGCAACACTAAAATCTTTAATACATAATTTACATCAAAAATAAAAAAAAACAGATTACAGGCATTTTGAATGCGGGTACTTTGAACCCGTGTTTTGAGCCTAACCCTTTGGTATTTGTGAATTTTTCTCAGCATTATGATGTTCAGTTTTTGCATGATCATGACTGATTACTGGTTTTATAATGCTGAAAAGGGTGGATGGCAATTCTGCCGCCACGTTTCAAAGAACAGATACCGGAATAAGGGCACATTGATATTTCTGGCACAAAAAAATCAATAATAATAATATACATTCGTGTATATTATAACCACTATGTATATACTATAATATATCTATTTTCACACACTACATGTCAAACAATATGCAGAAAAAAAATACAATTACATGTTAGTAAAAAATAAAAAAACCTACATTACAGAGTTTCTACAAATGTGGGATCATTATTGCGTAACCGTAACAAAATGACAAATTTTTTATTTATTGTTATTAAACATACTTTTTTCACCGACACATGACGACAAGAACCTAGTCAAACGGAAATATTTACCAAGTGTTTTATTTTAATAAATTCAACATGAATTTCCACCAACAACTCTCGGTATGGGTTATTCCGTGTCAAATCATCACACTGATTCAGACTTGATGTCTCAGATTTTCATGATTTTTTTTATACAGCAATATATCATAGACTTATGAAAAAATACCAAATTTCAGCTATGTAGCACAATTATTTTTGAAGTTATTAATTTTTAAAGTTTTCAATTTTTATGAAAAAATCTCATGTCTTGGCACCTTTGGATGCCTATAGACTGGCAACCAGTGATGATATAAACCTGGAAGTGGTCTTATTTTAAAGCGGTTGAATAGGGCTTTACTATGATATGCCACAAGATAGGGGTTAAATTTAAAAAAAAAAAAATTAAATTTAAATTTTTCTAAAAATGGCAATTTTAAAATTTAAAAAAATTCTCAAAAAAAGTTTGTAATGTCTTAAAACATATATTAAAATTTTATCATGGGATCTCAATGGGATCAGGAGATACAGGGCTTCAGAAATACACGCATCGTAAAATACACGCAATTTCACGATGCATGCATTTCTGAAGCCCTGTATCTCCTGATCCCATTGAGATCCCATAATAGAATTTTGGCATATGTATCAATACATTACAAACTATTTTTGACAATTTTTTGGAATTTTTCAAATTGTCACTTTTTGAAAAATTTAATTTTTAAAATTTAATTTTAAAATTTAATTTTTTTTCAAACCGTGACCCCTATCCTGTGACACATCAGATTAAAGCCCCATTCAACAGCTTTAAAACGAGACCTCTCCCAGGTTTATATCATCACTGGTTGCCAGTCTATAGGCATCCAAAGGTGCCAAGACATGAGATTTTTTCATAAAAATTGAAAACTTTAAAAATTAATAACTTCAAAAATAATTGTGCTACATAGCTGATTTTTGGTATTTTTTCATAAGTCTATGATATATTGCTGCATAAAAAAAATCATGAAAATCTGAGACATCAATTCTGAAAATCTCCCAAAATTGTGTTGAATTGACACGGAATGACCCGTATATAATATTGACTATATCAATCATTTTGGGACCCTTATAGAGTAGTGATCAAATATCTCTACAGTTTCAAGACCCTTACTGTGTAGTAATCAAATATTCTAATAGATTTCGGACCTTTACTATATTGTAAACAAGTTCTTGAACTGATTTTTAATCTTCATCATCACTGATCATGTTAAATTAATTATTTAGGACCCTGATTTTGTAGTAATCAAATATCTCTATCAATACAAGGTCCGTAATGGGTACAGTACTCAAATATTACTACAATTTTAGGTTTCTTTCAAATGTTCCAACAGATGTGGGAACTTGACTAAGAAGTAACCAAATGCCTCTTCGCAAATTTGGGACCCTTATCACATGTTTATCAAATACACATAATCATTAAGGACCCTCGGCTTGCAGTGATCAAGAAATGTGTTATTATCCCTACCAACTCGGGACCCTTATTGAGTAGTGATCAAATAACCTTAAGAATTTGTGGCCTGACATCCTCAAGAATCTGGAACCTTTAATCTGTGGTAATTAAATTGCCTACCACTAATATAGGGTGTTGAGTAATTAAAAAAAAACAAACAAAATGAAACCTTCAAATTTCTACAATGAAGCGAATAAATTATCTGAAAAAAAAAATGGTGACATTGTCATATTTAAATATTTTTGGGACGCAAAATGTAATCATTTATTAACCGTGTATACCGGACAATTTGCAAGACTAAATTCTACAACAGCGTAAAAACTCACTAAAAATATATATATATATATATATACGATTTCATCAACTTAACAAAAGAAAGTCTAAACAAATCATAAGAAGAACAACACTGTCAAAATGAAATCTTTATGTAACTAATAATAATGAAACTATTGACATTTGAAAGATTATATTTGAATATTCAATACCCTATACATATATCGGTTAAGAGAATATACATATTTATTATATTCAACCGTTCTATGTATGCACGGTTGAATATTGTTTAATATCTATAATTAAATATAACCTCATACGATTAATCGTAAAAATTAGAGACCGGATAATATACAACTGCACATTTTGATACTACAGTTTGCATGTTTGTTACATGTAGACAATTTGCTGGTTACCCAACTTGTGGGATACCGTGGCGTGAAGGTATAGATAGATAAGAGATATTCAGAGCATTGGTTGGTTATCAAAGTGATAAACCACAATAATAATAGACATTAATCAATGATTCCCAGCTGATGAGTTATATATTAGGTAGATGGCGCTCTTGCAGCTGCCTGAACCCACAACTTCTCTTTCTTTTAAATTCAAAATAATAGTTAAACATCAATTAATTTTATATTTTTTTCATTCCGACTAAAATACAGTGTAGTTTATTTAATTATGTTGTTTTTAGTGTTTGCTGTGCTAAAGTTTAAATAATAAATTGTAAAAATAGAAACATACAAACCAAATCTAATAAAGTTTGTGACAATAATATTTAACCAAATTTGTATTATAAAAGTAGTAAAGAATAAATTATAATGTGAAATAACAGTGTAAATGCACCCTTGAGATGATTTGAATCATGAAAACGGTGCAATATAAATTATCCAATAATAATAATAATATTCAGATATGTTTTAGAGACTTCAAAAACTCAATTTTTTTCAAAGATCCACTTCACACATACGAAATAGAACAAATAATGGAGAGAACACGAAAACGATAAAACAACTTGCTCTCCTTGCCAATAAAAAAAAAAAAAAATATTCAGAATGAGTAGCTGTGTATGTTATATATAACACTAGTTGAAACGCAATTGCAATTTTGAATAGTCATAGATAGATGTTGCATATTGCATATTTCTGCCCATTAAAGTTGCATATAATCATGTCTCTAGCAATATATAATATAATTATTAAGATATCATAATGTTTGTGGTAATATTGTTTCTGATAACCATACTCAATATCTTATCTAAGTGTACGAGTGCTAATGTGTTTTTGCATTAAAATACCATCAAACAATTGTAACAATATTGCTGTTACAACCATCAAACAGTTGACACAATATTGCTGTTACAACCATCAAACAGTTGACACAATATTGCTGTTACAACCATCAAACAGTTGACACAATATTGCTGTTACAACCATCAAACAGTTGACACAATATTGCTGTTACAACCATCAAACAGTTGACACAATATTGCTGTTACAACCGTCATATGAAAAATAGTTGCAACAAATTTAAATATTGCTCTTACAACCGTATCAAACAGTCGTTACAATATTGTAAAATTGCTATTACAACCATGAAATGATCGGTTGTGACATTTATTGTAAAATTGTTGATTCAACCATCAAATTATCAATTGTAACATTATTGTAATATTGCTCTTACAACCATATCAAATAGTCGTAACAATATTGTAAAATTGCTGTTACAACCATCAAACGATCGGTCAAAACATTGTTGTAATATTGCTGCCACAAATGATCAGTTGTAACATTATTGTAACATTGCTGCTACAACCATCGATTGATTATTGTAATAATGATACTTTATCAATTATTTTTGTTATTATCACTGCATACTGTAAAGTTATGAATATAAATACAATATTAGTTGTTGTATAAATAGAGAATATGACGTGTACGATATAAATAACAAAGTACTCGACAGCGTAAGACGGTAAAAGTGGCAATTACTTGACAGCCATGTGCTGACGATTAATATCCTTCATACGTGTTGTGTGAAATATAAAAAGACTTTGCTTGGAGCGGCCAGAAATCCTGGAAGCAATGGGAATGGACAGTAAGGATCTTATGATCGACAATCCAAAATTATTGCTCACCTCAGTATAAAATAATAATTTTAAGTTCATTAACTTGTTTTTTCCTTTTTACAGAATTATTTGCAATAAAAAAATCAGTACAAATGTTTAGTGAATACACTTTCGCCGTCGTCCGACTGCCGAATACAATGGTAAACTTGATAAATTAATTATCAATACAATCGCCTAAGTAGAATTTCCCTCGGTAGTATCCATCTTCTCCTGTCCTTCTGTCTTGACCATCTTCCCCTCTCCCTCAGTTTCTGTGTTGGAACGCCTCCTCTTACGAGACTGCCAGTGGTTATGGGGCAACGGCTCCATGTCCAGCACTTTGTGGATTTGCTTGAAGGCAACTTGTCTCAAGAATTGTTGGGCAGATGCGGTTAGATCCTCGCGCATCTGTGCTGATAGGCCGCCTGCTGCATCCTGTAAGTTATAAAATAAATAACAATTTACAAAATCATTCACATCTAAAAACTTTGGACATCATAATTGAAAAGGGAAATACAGTAAAACCTCGTTATTTCGAAATCCAAGGGACCTCGAAAACCTCATTTCGAATTAGCGAAAACCCCGATAAATCGAAATTTTCGAAATAATTTTGATATACGCAGTATATATAGCCATACCGACCATACGTCATAGTAACAGCTGATTTGGACTAAACTTAAAAAATAATTTGCGTGTTAAAATAGTAGTATCACTTATATTGACGTTTTAGCATTATTGCAAGTATAGAATTTATGAATGTCGTACTGAAATGAATACCACACGACGTTAACTCATAAAAAGATTTAAACCATTTATATTTCCCTTCCACGGATCAAATAATGTAGTGCAATCGGCACTTTCGTATAGTCGATGGGTTTTTTAAATTTCGCGCGTTCAGACAAATTGTAAAAAAAAACAAATTGTAAAGCTGATGAAAGAGCCGCATAGAAAGCGCTAACAATTTTTACTACTGTTATACGCATTACTAATAAACAGGCGACCCTTTGTACGAGAACGGAATAGTTTGTAGTAAAACATAATAAAAACATGGGCGTATCGTGGTTTATCACAAATGTAAAGCTACTATCGCATACCTCGTTTTTGTCCAATCCTTGCATTTTGCACAACGTAGGTAACAAAATATTGATGAAACTAACACTTTTTGACATAACTAAACTACACACACACATGTAAATCTAAACATGTATGTACCTTAACAATACACAAATGTATGTATGTACCTTAAACACGGTTGAATATTTAAAAATAAATCATATTTATTTTAATGCTTCACTTCACAATAGATATTAAAAAAAAAACTGGGAAAAATATTTTTGACCAAATTTGTATTTAAAACGTGAATAAAAGTTCGGATATAAAATATTTATTTATTTGAAATGGAAATTATTTATATTAGAAAATAAAAATACTAAAACAAAATATTTTGGGTAGGTATAGGTACGTATGACGAGACGCCTATGAACAACACGGATGTACATAGGAGGTACATAATGTACATCGATCCCGCTGAGACATAATAAGCTAGTATATAGGTACGCATGTACTTAATACAGCTGTAGATGGTACATATTAAAATACAATAATATATTTACGGTGTTTACATACAAGGTAGGAGATCTACTTGGAAATTTGGAAATCCCGGTGTTAAATAATTATTATATAGCTGGGTAGGTCGTTTATTTGTATTAGTGTGAATACAAACTTCACAATCTTCACATAATAAGTTTTATTGCCCCTTCTAGAGCTTTGGGAGAAAACATGGGTATTTTTTTTATGACAACACATTGTTTTCGAATTACAACATACAAATTTCTATTGTTTTGTTTTGAAAGGACCAAATATTATTTCGAATTACGTATTAGCGGGGATTTCGAATTACAAATGTCTTTTGTATGAAAATTTCATTGTGGGGACATTTTTAGGAAGAATATTTCGAATTACGGCGAATTTCGAAATATCGGGGTTCGAATTAGCAAGGGTTTACTGTATAAGTTTTCATTTTTAATTATTTTTTTCAAATTTTGAGAAATGACTCCATAAAATATAATTACTTTTCAAGCTATGGGAACATGTAATATTTTATCAACCTGAAAGTGCTCAACAGACGACAGTTTGTATAGAGGGTGTTTAATTTCACCAAATGTATACGCTTCTATACAGAACATGAGAAAGAAAGAATATTTGAATGAAAGCTAAACAAAATAATAAATTTTGTGGAAAATGATAATGCTCTTACAATGTGCTCCTTCTCGCATGGATCCAGAAGACCGGGTCCTGTCTCTAAGAGCAGTCCTCCTGCCACCACCTCCAATAGCCTACGCAGGGCCTCTCCGGGGGACAGGGGTTGGCCTGCGCTGCTTACACTCTTCTCAACCAACAACTCCATGGCCTACAAGAAAATAGTAATAAAAATAAATTAAAATCTATCAACTCGGCCTCCATTACGTTCTTAGCAAAGGGCAGGTCTTCTACAATGTTTAACAATTTTTATAGTGTGTTCTGTAAAAGGTAGTAGGTATTTGCAAAATATTAAATTACATATCATATGTAAGGACAAGTCACACATATACACATGTAAGCACCCAGAACAAATTGAAAAGGGTCATTTTTAATTTAGGCCTGGCCGGAAATGGAACCTGGAACCATGTGACTCAAAGACAAGAACGTTACCTCCGCACTACTCTTATACTATCCCTTTTTGTTAGAATAAAGACACAGGTTCTAGTTTTAATAAGCTACTTTAATGGATGTAAACAGAACACGATGACGGTTACAAATATCAAATGCTACACCAGCACCACCACATAGGAAGCGCCAGGGCGTACCAGCGCTACCGTCAGAATGGTGCCAATTTTAATTTATAACACTTTTTTTATTGGCACAAAGAAAACGACTTTTATGTTCATTGCGCGAAGATGGTCTACTGGTTACCTCATTAGTGGAAGATAGAAGCTGTGGTGGTATAGATAGATAAATAAACAAAGGTTTTATAGAATTAAGACTAAGTTTTCTGTAAGGATTGTAAATATTTATGCATTGAAAAGGTTAATTTCAATATGTATTCCATCTTCAACTTACCCACGACGTGAGCGGTGTCCATGTTGGTATCCTGCGACAGAGGTCCCTCATGATTCTGATTGTCATCACACAGGACTGGAGATTAGCTGCCCTAGCCTGTCATCACATATCATACATCAACAAACGCATATTACATTAAAACAATTGTTACATTCCCACTAACAATCCATACTGTTTAACCACTGTAATATCAAATACACTCTCTTGCACCATACTAAACAATTTACGTAACAGACAATGTATGATACTGTAAGTTATCCATGAGTATTGCCATTATGGCAATCCATCCATTACGAGTAATCGTAGAGAATTATCCATTACATAGATATATCTCGTGAATCACATTTACATTTTTCTTTCTGTATCTTTCACTACAAACTGTTAAAAGATATTTAATGTGCATCAAGCTACGAGCAAGGAGAGAGATATCTTGTAATAGTAAAACAAAATCATGAGTATGATCCGTAAGGTTAATCTACATAATGGATTACTCCATTAATCATACAATCATTCGTAGTGGATGGTTTGCCATAATGGCGATATTCCTGGATAACTTATATAGTAAATATTAAATAAATGTGTTCATCTGGCGTTATAAACCTGGATTTAGCGTGTTTTCATTACTGTGTGGTTAAACCGTCTATTTTTAAGCCGCCAAGTCCTTAACAGAACGGACTGACAAGATTCCCGGACTAACAAGATTCATTAGAGAGAAGTAACTTAAGGTCATATTATCCATTTAATGTCAGAGAAAATAATGCAAACAAAATTAATTATTTGCACTGTCCTTATTTACTTTTTAATATATTTTAGTCGAGGTGAACAATAAACTTAAGAAAAAAACAAATGACCTTCCGAATCTCTCTCTTCTTATTTTTAAATAAACAAAAAATGATTATCAAATCACGTGTGAACCCTTAGCCACCAAAAAAACATTTGTGTTGTGTATAACTAAATAACAATGATAAAAATAGTTTGCAAGTTTGCAGACTTGATATAAAATGACGAGCTAGAATTGTGTCGTCACCAGTCGGACACACAAAATGGTGGATTCTGGGTTTACATGTATCGGTTACAGTTTGTTCTCTTAACATTACAAAGGCGGATTTTGCATGAAAATTTTGTCCAATTTGAACACACGCCACTCGCACTACAGCAGAGCAGTTTCAACACAATACTTTTTACAGTATTATATATATTATTATTTATGGTCAATTTTGGTTGTATTTAGGTTGTAACCCCGACGATAAAGTGACCGTGTTACAAATTATACTCAATCTCCATTTAGTTCTGAACCTAACACTATTATTATTAAGGATACAAAACAAACCAGAGCTGGGCATCAAAAATCAGCTAGTTAATTAAGAGCAAGAGAAATGTTGGGCCTAAGTCTTGTTACTTTCTCTGGAGCTGGTGCCAAACAAAGCTTTCGAAAAAGCACCGAACATGCCCTTTTCCATTTCGATTGAATTAAATAAAAATAACCACTTTAACATAATTAATCTTAAATTAGGATTAACGACTGACTTGAGTTTATTCTTCATAACTGTGCCCAACTCTGCTGTAGATAAACTTACAAATTAGCAATACGAAGTGAGAGATACTCGTACATATGAACCTCATACAACAAATAATATCGTGGACCCCCGTGGCACAATTAGGCATTTATTATATAATATATTTTCTCTGTTGTAAGAGAGCGTTATGTCATTGTCGTCGTGACAGTGGCACGAGGGTCATCAATATATTTGTACACATGAGATTCACAGACACTACGAGATGATAATATTATTACCTAATACACTATAAATTTCTTAGTGGAAGTTTTTTTTTGTATTTAAAAAAAAAAATATCTGGGTTTTGTTATAAACCCAAATACAACATTATACACCTTTCACAGTAAGCTAAAAGCTTGTGTAGTGAAAGGGGAGTTTGCCGGAACCTGGGATCGAACCCCAGACCCCGAGACTCCACCTCCAGGCTACTGACGAACTCTGTGATTAGAATTGTTCGTTTAGAATCTTATGAAGCAATTCTATTTATTAATTCTTTCTTTACTGTCCGTTGATTTCAAACAATTTTTTAAAGAGATACATTCAAATTAAATAGCTAGTACTCTAGCTACAAATTTAAGTACTTCTCATTTAAGCATCAAAGGTTTCCTACTTTTTCAGATAGTTTTTCAGTCTTCTAATAATAATATAAACAAACCTCTATTTCAGTCCAATTCACACTTCCACCTGTAGATGTTCATTGGAAGTGATAAATAGACAAAGACTCGTAAATTAAAAAAGTATTGAAAACTAGATTATAACGTAAGAGCACTTAGTTCTAACGCATTTCCAAAACAAAAATATAATTTGTACTTGTTTAAGAACACTTCCCCTATAGAAATATAGCATTTCGAAGAACAAAATTATTTACAAAACAGTTGTCAACTGTGTGTAAAAAAATCTCAACGATAATAGTAACAATATAACTGAGTGTAGTTATGCTACAAGCAACCAATACACAGAAAATAATTTGGAATTGTAGCATCTATGCTAAATATTTCAGAGACTGTTTACTGTATTTACTTACTTTTTTTATTTGATTTTTTGTTTAATGGGTTAGTTGGAAGATATCGCGCTTCTGCGATAAACTCGCCCATTGCACAAATTTATTTGTCTGGTTCTGCAATGTTTGTGTTTTAATAATGTTTGTTTTGTTGTGCAATAAAGATTTTTATTATTATTATTATTATTACTGTCCATAGTATTTTTTGCGTATTGGTTACTTTCTGCATAGCCACACTCAATTATAGTAAGTTTGGGTGGTTTGTTATTAAAATTGGACAAATTTGTTGCAAAATATCAGTGTAGTATAAAAATTTATTTAAATACTTTTACATCCCTATTGTTTGGCTCGCAATTAACCAGTTTTGTTCGTGACATGAGATGGATTTTACTGGTCTTGTTATAAACATTTATTCTCTCTGCTATTTTTTTACATACACTTCATTGGATAACATTTTCCTAAAATACATTTTTATCAAACTAGAGACAATGAATATTTTTCTACAAACAAAAAAAGTATTTTATGCATTTGTCCAATTTTGATACTAACCTAATTATACAATAATTAATCTGTTGGTCATAGGGAAATTATACCACACCAATTATTGGGTAAATTGAGATAGTGTGAACAAAGTGATGTAGTTAATTTTATGATACCCACAAATAATACATTTTATTTCATAATATCCATAAATAAAAAAATGACTAATTTTTCACAGAGTAGCAAAAACCGTGTTAATTTGATTAGATATCATTTACATTCAAATATAGGTTAAAGCAATGGCCAAAAGCAATTATTTTTGCCAGTAATTTTGAGTCAACAAAAAAATTTATTAATCAAGAAATAAAAACCCTCCATTACACGAGACTTGTCTCTAAGGAGGATGTTTAGATTTAAGTTTTGATCAAATAGTCGTTGTATTGTTATATTTGTATTTTTTTGTTATGTTCGATAAAATGAAAATAAAATACAATTATTTAGCAAGCACTTAAATATTAAAGTGACTCGAGTTTTGACATGTAATGTCTTTCTCAAACTGAGCCTAACAACGAATATACAGTTCTTTATACATATATTAAAATTTACAATCGGAAAGAATATAAATTACCGCTATCTAGATATATGAATAGGCTATTAATACAATTTTACATTAATGGTCTTTAGAAATTATATTAAGTTTTATCATCACCGGTAGAATTATCTTTATATATTCACAGTATTGATTATACATTTTTGATGTTTTGTAGGTATGAATTCGATTCATTTCCTTGTGACCAACAGATATATGTATGTATATTGATATAATATATGACTGAGAGAGAGATGTGTGTGTATGTGTGTATATACCTGGAACCACTTGGCGTGTCTGAGAGAGGCCAGAGCGTCGAGACACTTCTGTCTTGGGAGTACGTCCTTGTCGTCACGCTTGGGTGCATCTGCGCTCCCCCCGCCATCTAACATCATACGGAAAAGGGTGTTTGACCATAACACAATGTAACGGGGCAAACATTATCTGATAATATTACATACACTCTTGTATGCGAGGTGGCGAGTCCCGTTGCTCGAAAACACCCGATTACACATCCTTTGCAGAAGGGGAACCAAAACTCCAGGTACATTTTGAATGATAAGACGGATTCAAAGCGCTCGAAATGGAATTGATTTTAAACTGATAAAACAGCAGGTATTTGTGAGAGGTGTGGTCTCTCGTTTCTCAATTTCGATAAAAAAATGAGGGATACGAAGGGTTCACATGAATTAAGGTTATGTAAAATAGAATTTTAAGGATATCCTAAGGATAATCTTCAGAAAAGAACAAATCTTCTATTTTTTTATAGCAAGTTTTCCAGCGTCTTGTAGAACATTACACAAAAGACATTCAACATCTTGAATTTGACAGTGATGAGGTACAAAACCCATCTTGAATATTTTTACAGTACAGAAAGAACATTCTGTAAGTTAATAAGATGAGGTTTTTAGTTCTCTGGCTCATACGCTTATGGGAGATTTTGTGACAGAAAGGACAAATCACAATATAAATAAATAAACTTTGATGAATGGAAAGCAGTGTACGAATGTGTAAACAAGTGTCTTTTGCCTCCGGGAGTTGGCGCGTACAAGAGGTGTTTGCCCCACTACGGAAGTATATCACACATAGTAATAACGATACCTGCGACTGCGGACTGCGGCAATAATAATAATAATATTACAAAACAATAATAAACAACAATAATCAATACAAAGTACAGTGCGATATACATGATCAAAAATCCTTTACAGCCGACCGAGACCACCTCGGCCCAATCACTTATACAACTAACTATTCTAGTATTATATAACATTATCTTATTATGGACAGGCTAAATGAAACTATGAACAAAATATCTCCGGTAGTCATATCGCGCACACTTCCTTCATATAATAATAACCAATAGGCCGGCGCACAGACCAGCGGGTACAATACCAGTCCTATTGTTTGATACGACAGATACACGTAAATTATACAGTTCCTAAATAGTTGCACAGTATATTACGTCTATCCATACCATTGCAGTCAGTATCTACCTCAAATAAATTAGCCAGTGGACTATTTTAATGTAATTAACACAAGACATTCAGAATAGGTGGCAATATAACCATTAAATTGAAGATGTTAACGTCTTCTAAATGATAATTTACAATTACATGTTTTTTTAGAGTAAAATCCTCGATAAATTACAGAAGAGTCAATTTATTTTGTTTGCTAATGACAGGTCTCCCAGCCTTTCAGTAAGTTCCTCAGCATTCCCTAAAAAATCAGATATTTGGACATCATGTACAAGACTTCTTCAAGTCTGCAGTGATGAGGTAAGCCGCCCATACTGGATGTCTTATTTTTAAATGGCGCGAAGAGAGAATGTAATCTACTGGCTAACTCACATGCGGAAGATGCCATGATGGTCTATATCACAAATAGAGCCGCCGTGATTCGGTTAACACAAAATCAGATTTATTTGACGTAAACTGTACAATTCACGCGTATCATAGATCTTTTGCTGCAATATACAAAGGTTTTGTACCCGCGTAAACAAGAATATAATCTAAATATCGATACATTGGACATAGTATGCACAATATAACCTTAGGCTCAAACTAATTAACATGTATAAACTACTAAATAACTATATATGTAATTATATATTTTTTATCTTTCTGTCTCTCTTACAGATAGTTTGTTCTCTTTCGTGTAGCCTCACAATGATACACCATATATAATCCCTGTTACCGCCTTATTCACTAATTATTATTAAAATACAAAAAATAACCGGTTTCGAATACCAATTTCAACAATCCATTCGTAGTCCTCAATAATAATAGTAGAAATATACAATAGTCAATAATGGCCAAATATCGAAGTCAGTAAATGAATACCGACGTCAACAAGTGAATACCAAATTGCTCAAGATGCGAATGCCAATCCTGACAAG
Source organism: Athripsodes cinereus (assembly GCA_947579605.1). Classification (NCBI taxonomy): domain Eukaryota; kingdom Metazoa; phylum Arthropoda; class Insecta; order Trichoptera; family Leptoceridae; genus Athripsodes; species Athripsodes cinereus. The sequence continues at coordinate 664,753 of OX388323.1, forward strand.
GATGAAATTGGTGTATCGAAAATGGCAAACGAATTGTTGTTATTATTATTCATATTATTACTTTAAAGCTAATGTGCCTATAATTAAATTATTTTTTAAGTGGTCAAAGGAGAGAGAGCTCCATGATGATAATGTGGGACTTACCATTTGGTTCTCTCATGACTGGTGAAGTGAGTGACACCATGACTGAGATGTTGCCATCCGTAACGTTGATGGCACCTTCGGCCGGGGACATTTCCACTCGGTATTTGACTTCATCAGTAACCTAGGAATAGAGAGATCATCGTCAATTTGTTCTACTTATCATATTTACGGGTTGTAATTGTATACAATGGAAGTATACAATTACACAATGCAAAAATAGTAGAGAATCATTTACCGGTGCCATTTGGTGCTTGGGGCAACACTCAATCAAATGTGGGTTGTCAACAGGCTCGCTCAAAATTATTGATTCATTTTGTACGTCATCATTATAATAAATATAATAGTGTTAACAAAACAATATAAAATTTAAAATACTAGGATGATCTGCAGTGGCGAGATTATCATTATCAAGTGATTTCTTCCATCTTTCTATCTCTATTTATTCCCTCACGCCGTATCCCAAGTGGGGGTAAGCAGAGAGAACGGAACACCATATAGATCTGCAGGGTTACTCTTGACAAAACTAAACACGATCTTAATCTAGTCTTGATCTTGATCATACGACACACGAGTCAGTCACTTCGGCGTCGTATGATCAAGATCAAGACTAGATTAAGATCGTGTTTAATTTTGTCAAGAGTAGCCCTGCTGTCCACACTTACTTCTTTTGCTTCTTCTAGTCATACAATTTCTCACGCACGCACGTCGATTTCTCTTACTCAAAACACAGCCGTCTTTGAGAATTTGATCTACATGATCAAGCCATGTAGTTCTCACCTGCGCTTCCTCACACCCCTCCTTTCAGATACGTATATCCTCTTTGTCATTCTTTCCTCTTCCATTTGTTCCACATGACCAAACCATCTCAATTTATTCCATCTACTATACCCTCACGCCATGTCCCAGGAGGGGTAGGCAGAGAGAACGGAACGCCACATAGATCTATCCTTACACACTTCTTTCGGTTTCTCATACATGCACGCCGATTTCTCTTACTCAACACGCGTCCGTCCTTAAGAATTTGGCCCACGTGATCAAACCATGTGGTTCTTGGACGTCCGCGCTTTCTCACACCCCTTCTTTCAAATACATCCTCTTCGTTATCCTTTTATCTTGCATTCGCTCAACATGTCCAAACCATCTCAACTTGTTTACACGCATTCTGTTCACAACACTCCTCTCACATCCGCTCATTCTCCATTCCATTCCATTCATTCAAATTAACACTTTGGCGTAACTTCGTCTGCACCCGAACGCTAACGGAGCGGGAACGTGACGCGAAAGTGTGTTATTGACTCAGGCCTCAGGAATTGGTGAGATTGTTTAATACACTGAATAAAATGTGCTCAATTACACTATTCAAAACCTTTACTTCTTGAAGTCCTTCACACTTACCTTGGCTAGATGCGATGGCAGATCCTGAGCAACCTTCTTTAACAGTGTCATGGTAGGTTTGTCCGCGCACAACATCACTAAACGTACATTCCTATCTCCCTTCAACAGCAATCCTTTGGCTAGTAGGCCTACGCGCATCACTCCTTTCAACACACGAGTGGTGCCTTCACCTTCTTGCAAGAACGAGAACCTGAAGAATCGAAATAAAATTATACATTTTATTTAATTTGCCTGTATCACAAAAGCATCACATTAAGTTTTTATTTATTGCAAACTTGGTTTTGCTAAAAAAATTATTACGGAATTGACAAAACAAATGCCATAAGCAACATTCCCATGAAGTAGCAAAAATTATTTAAATAAGACTATCCTTGGCTTGTATGACAAGTTTAGATTTTTAACAAAAGAAAGCGGTTATATAAAAACTTAAATATTTCTTCCCGTTACTGCTTCTGTCTTTTCTAAGATACATTTACACATAGGTACTATTAAGACATTTCACAAAAGCAGGATAGAATTTTATTATAAAAAAATACACTCTAAGGATATATATGTAATTTGCCTGGTAAAGTAATTATTTATTGTTTAACTTACAGTTGGTTATCTCTGCCATCCTCCTTGGAATTACCATCCTTGTTATGCTCCTCTTCCTTCTTCTCTGTCTTCACATTGGCTGCAGTTGTCGCAGCTGCTTTTGAGTCTGGAGTGGCTGCTGTTGAGCCAGCCGCCTTAGCAGCAGGAGTGCCAATAGGAGCGGGGTTATTCTGATGAAAACAACAAAAACTTTGTAGTTTGCGACAAGAGGCAAATAGAGAAAAGGTTTCACAAAGAAGCTGGTGACACATTTGCTTGTTACTGGGAGTTATTCATTCACATATGACTCTCCGTTATGTGTGTGTGGTGCTGACCAAACAACAGACCACGTGGTGAACATATGTCCCCGATATTCATACGATGGCGGGTTGCAAGCACTTAGTTTAGGGTCGGACGACGCCATCTCATGGCTGCGGGATCTTGAGATACCAATATAACGGGTATAACCCATAAGAAGAAGAAGAAGATTCACATATGAGAATGCCTAATTATTTACACTCACTCATTTAAACATTACTAATGTTTATTGGAAAGCAGTTGTAGGTCATGACTTGTAAGGGGAAGGTGTTGTAAAACATTGTTTTATGAATGAAAGATAAAATATCAGCTCATGATTTTGATGTACTCAAAACCGATTCAGATTATCATGTTTTAAGAAAATACAAAGATACTCTTCCACAATACACCTTTACTATGTCATTTACATCAGAATCCCTTTGGTTTGGTTTTTATCCTGTGCTCTCAAGGTAGAGAAAAAAGCAATAATATTCAAGTCTCAAATATTCAGCAATAACCTCTAACTTTACCAAATAATATAAAAAATAATGGATATAAGAAAACAATTAACCTTTGCCTGCTGCACTTTGTTAGCCTGATCCTTGAGCGTGTCTGACAATGCTTTCAGAGCTCTCTCTGTATGGGAGACAGTACGATGTATGGCCTCTAACTCTTCATCGGGTGGGTATATCTGCGTGTGTCTGGCCACCATGTGCCTGTCCTCTAGGGACTCCCTGCGCGGTGGCATCAGAGGATGCGGGCCGTGGGGACCGTGGGGTGGCATAGGTCTCCCTCCCCTCCTCCACCAGTCTCCGCCGCCGCCACCACCTCCCCACTCCATGTCAGCACCAAAGCCACGACGACGTTCCTCCCAGAACATGCGCTCTTCCTCCTCCATCTCGTGCTAAACATACAAAATGTACAATACATTAAAAAATATTCTACGCAATTGATAGCGATTACTAACTAGGAGTTGTCAAGTGAAATTGCGCCTTTACGATAAACTCAGTTTGTTTGACAGTACCTTATGCATCCGCCTCCTGGCCCACATGTCGTCCATCATTCTCTGCATCTTCTGCCCTCCAGGCATCTTCCTCTGTCTCAGCGATGGCTTGGCATCAACCACTAGATCGGGTTGTACCTGGACACAAAAAAAACATTGATATAAATACAAACTATCAAACACTAACAATATAAGTTTTTTCTATATCGCATGTTCATTGCAAGGTTTTATTTCATTTGTGTGGCGGAGCCCCAGACAACATGACTCCGTCATCCGGCTCGACGTTACACTCAGACCTTTTACTTGGTAATCATATTTCCGTTAATTTTTTGCAAGAATGGAATACGTTCTCATGAATATACGTTATAAAAATCTTTGTTCCATGAAATCCATGGTGACAAATAGTTTTTCACCCTTTTCTTTACATTTTTGAAGACCTGTAAAAGGCAGGTATTTGTAAAATAATCAATTCAGCAATGATGGAAATATGCCACTCATCCTAAATGTCAGAACTTTTATTAGCAGAAAGAGAATAACATGAGGACAGAATGACTAAGAAGATATATTTGGCTGAGAGGAATGGTGCTCGGAGACGTGGACGTCCGAGGATCAAATGGCAAGATCATTTAAATCAAATCCTACAGGACGGTCATGTGTTGACCACATTGAACAGGAGAGCATGCGTGAGGAATTTTATGACAGTGACGGAAGCGAAAGATCTTCTGTTTATTACATACTTGTTAGTTAACTGGTTACTCCGCTTGTGGTATACACAGTGATTGTTAAAAATCTTCTGAGTTAAAGATGCTTAACAGTAAATAATAAATAATCAACAAACACCCACCTTCTTTTTATATTGCAGCCTATGCCTGCGTCCCTTCATGTGCATCTCCTTAGCATTGGGATCATTGAATCTGCAGTCACATAATTTGCAGTTGAACGATACCACTTTCCCGTCCTCTCCTTTCATCTCCTCAATGTATTCCTGTCCCACAGGCTGGACTTCAGGTTCTATCAGTTCCGAAGCCCCTCCTTCTCCACCGCTATCTCCACCAGTTCCATCATCAGCTTCTCCGCTTGGAGTTTTCACGGTGCTCAATCCACCTGATGCGACAAAACTGATCTTAGCTGTGCCTGTTACTGTCTTATCTGTAAAAGAGAAAAATTTGTATATTTATTATATGCAGTTGATCCTTTAGCCATCATACATCTGAAATATGCTGTGATGGGATATATATAAGATTCTCGTAAATTTAAAAAAAAAAGTGGAAATATGCCTCACCGAAGAATATCAATTAACTATGCAAAAACCAACAAACAATAATTGATGTGTATATGTGATTATAGCCTACCTCCTGTTCCTCCAACCACTTTAGGCTCTTGAGACGGAATAGGTTTCCCAAGTCTGGTGTGCAGCTTGACAACCTTCTGATGTTTGATCCCCCTAACGTGAGCAGCGTAGGCGTCATTCCCTGTGCAGGTTACATCGCAGAGCTCACAACGGAGACTGTTTCCGGCGCTACGCCCCGTATTGGCGGCTGCGCTGGTCAGTTTCATGCTGGCTTCTTTCTTCTTATGCTTCTGACCTTCCAGATGTTCACGGTAGGTCTGTGAAAAAGAAACTCAATGTTAATTTACAGAGCTTTGAATTTAATTAAGTGCCTTGATACTGAAAATCAGACAATATAAGCATGTCACAAGTGATACTGTGCCCCAATATCTTCAAAATTATAGGAGAGACGATGGTTCTAGTTGGATCATGTTTTACCGAGAATGTCCAATGAAGGTCAAAAAGTGTATTGTTTTTCCTACACAAGATTTCTGACAGCCTGGAAGCCCTCTTTCAAATGAGTTCGTCGGTAGCCTGGAGGTAGAGTCTCGGCCTTATGAACATGAGGTCCGGGGTTCGAACCCAGGTGCCGGCAAACTCCCCTTTCACGACACAAGCTTTAAGCTTACTGTGAAAGGTGTATAAGGTTGTATTTGGGTTTATAACAAAACCCAGATATATCTTTTTTAAAAAAAAAAATACATTGTTTTTAAGATGGTAGCGAATGTCCTAGAAAGTGGTGGCTCCATTGCGACAAAAATGCTCCGAGTGGAGGAGGCTGGTTAATGGTTTTCTGCGAGGAGTACTGAGCGGCGATTGATTTATTATATCCGTAAGTTTTCCAGTGACCTGAAGGAGGTAGGTGTTTGTAGAATAATTATGATGAATAGGACATTTATTATCTTCAATTCAGCGCTGAGGTATGCCAACCATTCCAAATATCTTATTTTATCAGAATGAGAGGAAAACTTGCATATTTACTACATGCAATATTCCAGAAATCTCGAATGGAGACTGGGGGGGGGGGCAGAAATGTGGGAAAATCTCAAAAAAATGGGTTGACAATATTGTCTAGATGATGGTAAAACAGTGGGATTGCGTTGCTCAAGATCGGGGAGCATAGAAAAGTTTTGAAGAGGCCTATATTTAGCAGTGGAGAGAGGACTAGCAGTAAGTACTAACCTGAGGTCCAGCACATGATATCCTGCAGACTTCGCAATAATGCAGCTGTTGAGGTTTGGGTGGCTGTTTGGTCCTCAATCTATTATTAGCCTGATGCGCTGGCTTCTTGTACCCTTGCCACGGTTGTTGCTGTGACTGCTGCGCTCCGACAGCGCCTCCTCCCACGTGCGTGCCACCGCCACCACTGCTAGTGGTAGCAGTGGAGCTAGCGCCACCACCTCCTCCGGCAGCCGCTGCCTTGTTCTGCTGAGCCACGTACATTGTGGCAGCGCTGTATAGGGCTGCCTCATAGCCGGAGTATGTACTGCTATTGGTAGTTGTAGCTAAGAACAAGACAGTATAAATATTAATTAAATCCTATATATATAGATGAGGTTTTGCATTTTTTTTTCTAGTTTTAAAGAATACCGATGAATTGGATACAGCACATTAAACATCTTCACATCAACGATGAGGTACGCCAGCATTCCTTTGTGTCTTATTTCTATATTATAAAGAATATCATCTGCATATATCTAGGGTCGGCAGACAAAGCACATAAGTAAAAAATTCCATATATTTTTTTATTGTTTTAACTTGCCTGTTTTTTAATCAATACACAACTGTACTAAAGAACACAAGTCAAATATGTCTACAAATTTACATTTTTAATAAACATTTATGAAAAAAAAAACATTCTTTTTTAATTTAACTAGACTTTTATTGTATTTTTGTTTCTCCTGTAAAGTTGCAGTTTCTGACTTATGTGCTTTAGTCCACCGACCCTAGATATATCAATAGACACAGGATTATAATGCATCTTTTAAAGGCCAAAATATGGATGTGAATAATATGCAGATGGGAAGTATGAAAATATGTCTATCTATCTATCTATCTATCTATACCCTCACGCCGTATCCCAAGTGGGGTAGGCAGAGAGAACGGAATGCTAATTAGATCTGTCCTTACATACTTCTTTCGCCTCCTCCACAGTCATACAATTTCTCATGCACGCACGTCGATTTCTCTTACTCGAACACGGCCGTCCTTGAGAATTTGATCTACATGTTCAAGCCATGTAGTTCTCGGACGCCCGCGCTTCCTCACACCCCTCCTTTCAGCCAAGTATATCCTCTTTGTCATTCTTTCCTCTTCCATTCGTTCCACATGACCAAACTATCTCAATTTATTCACACGCATTCTATCTACAACACTCCTTTTGCATCCACTCATTATCAAAATATGACAAATAAAAATTCTCATCCACTCATCATGAAAATATGACAAATAAAAATCACGTTATATCTAGTGTGTACTAGGTTTTGCGATAGAGGGGAGGATAGGGGTGCGATAAATTCTTTAAGGTATCAAAAATAATGTGTGCCGTCTTTGGCAGAAGTTGATAGTCTTCTTAGTTCCCCACTTACGAGAGATGCCGTGATGGTTTAGATTTATAGAAAAAAATACTTACTTTTAGCTGGCGCGGTTGTAGTATGATGATGTTGTGCAGCCGCATACGACTGTGTCACCACAGGATAGGACACTGTAGCCACAGTGCTCGGTGTACTGCCTCCGTATGTGCCCCCATACTGGGAGCCCACACCCTTGGCTGCCTGGGCATTACGAGCCGTATTCTATAAAGAAGAAAACATGCGAAATCACTAAGATGACCATACGGAAATATTAGACCATTTTCACACAATGCAACTAGCGTCGTGCATGTTGATTGAAAACAATACTTATATTTGTGAAAGATGATTTTGAGCTACAAAATATATGCACATTCTGGGAAGAGCTACTATTTGTACAAAAATTATAGTGAAGCGAGCACTGATTAATAAAACAAAACAAACAATTATACAGTAAAATAAACAAATGAATTTGTTAATTAAATGAAAAACTAAATATACAGACAATTTCTGTTTTTTTTTACAGTTAAACACTGTTGTGATGGCAAAATTCCTAAATAATTCATTAGAAAGCAATGACTCTCTGTAATTGAATACTTTGTAATCAAATTGATTACTCGGGAAACATTTCTGTAATTGAACACTTCTGAATCTGATTATTCAAGTACCTAATGTATGTATTACAAAGTAATTATTTTCTGTAATATGATTTATAACAATCTTATTATTCAATCGACTAAAGAGTAACTACTCTGCGAAATAAATAAAACAAATGTTTTATTCTACTATTTGTTTATTTGACGAGAGAGACATCTTTTGTCTTGTTAGGACATTGTCAATCTCGTGAATAAATCGAATAGTAGAATAAAACATTTGTTTTATTTATTTCGCTATGGAATTCTACTACCGAAACACCGACATAGTAAATATGTAACTACTTTCTCCATAGTTAATACATTTCTGACACAGTGAATAAGTAACAATTCTCTCCATAGTTAATACATTTCTGACACAGTGAATAAGTAACAATTCTCTCCATAGTTAATACATTTCTGACACAGTGAATAAGTAACAATTCTCTCCATAGTTAATACATTTCTATCTGATAACTGAAGTAATCAATTACAAAGTAATGAATCTCTATAATCAAATACTTTGTAACCTGATTACATGTCTTTGTAAGATCTCTACAGACAATTATGATCCAAAAATGTTACAATAACAAACACATAAAAATAAATAAATAAAAGTAAAAATGTGTGTGACATACATATGTATTGTGTACCTGTGCAGCGGCGTACGTAGGCTGTGTGGTGTACGCCGGCTTTGCAGGCTGCGGTTGTGGATCGTAAGGTGGCGCCTGCGGTTGTGCTGCAGCCGGTGGATACGCAGCAGTAGCTACAGCGGCATTCACTGCCGCCTGCTGGTAGTACGCGCTCTTGTTGGCGTCGTAGCCCGGCTGAGCGGCAGTGCGACCGTAGGCTAGTTGGTATGTGCCAGCTTGAGCACCTGAAATATATACAATTTCGGATCAGTTGAATGATATTGTGCTACAGCTTAAAATACACTCTATACATTACAATACTTTAAATGTGTATTCTCAACACAAATAAAATGATAGATAATATTTTAATTGTTTTTTAGACTCTTTATTGGCATGTGATATTATCCTTAAAATATTCAATTTTAATGATTGATATTAAGAATCACTTCAAAAAGTGGTTTTAATGTCATAATAAGCAGTTTATTCTAGAAATGTCAAAACATTTACAAATTCACATGTGTCGTTTTAAATATTAAGCGACGATATAATTATTGTCAGCATATAAAATCATTGGTTCTTCATATTTGTATTTATATGCTGATAATGACATTATTTTAGTTCAATAAAAAAAATTAGGTTTCAAGAGACATTTGTAGCAAAAAAAACTGATTATCATAAATATCAGACGAATAAATTTTTTTTCATATATTACTACACAACATAAGAATCATATACTATCATTGATCTCTCTGAATGAGTATGGTGATTCAACCCGACATGCAAACAATGAATGTGCCAAATGACCATACTCCAATGAGATTTTTCCTGTGGTCCTGAATGGTGAATGCAGCTCAAAATGCCAGATGTTGAACCATATTGTAATGTCCTTTGCATGGCTTTGAGTTTAATGGGGTCGACCTGCATGAGGTGACCACCAATGCAGATAACTGAATGAAAAATTTAGCGTTGAATATATTGGCTCGGATTGCTAAATCCATTAACATAGAGTAGGTATAAAAATAATACCAGTAACACTTTATTGATCACAAAAAAAATCATGAGCAATTGGCGAGCTTATTGCCTAGAAGCAATATCTTCCAGCTAACCAAAATAATGTGTGCTACTATGTTGACAATGTGTAATTAATACTAAATGTGAACAGTTAATACTGAACTTAATTATAACTAATTACATTCTAAGCCCTAAGTAGAACATTATAATATGTGTCATATTTCCTGTAATGAATAGGTACTACAAAATGAAGGATTAAGGCACAGGGAGGAACTATTTAGGATAAGTCTGTGGATTTTAGGTTATTTTTAAAAACTATATTATAAATAGTAGTAAAATAAAAAGTTTCCTACCCATACCAGCATATGTACCCTGTGTGGCTGCTGCCTGATATGCTGTGTCATACCCTGCAGCAGCACGCTGTGTGCCGTAAGTAGCCGCAGTAGCGGCGGGGGCTACAGCGTATCCTGTCTGACCTCCTGCATATGCCGCACCTGCTGTAGCCGTGCTGGAAAAAATATTTTTAATATACCCGTGTTTTAACATGCACCTAAACATTAATCAATATACTTGTGCGGTTAAGATACACGAATGAATCATTCATTCATTCATATCATTATGATATTTCCCATAAAAGGGATAATTGTGTGTAATGAACATGTTATCTTCTTGCAAATATTGTTTGATACATTCAGGATGGGTGGGATCATAACTTGTTACTTATTGAAATCTTAAATATATCCATGTATAAACTAGAATATTATAACGTCGCTCGGCGTTCAATACTGCGAATGTAACAATTACAAAATATTACAGGAGGCCTAATAAACAGAATAAAAGTTACGTTAGCGCCGAGTTCATATTCACGATTTTGTTCTATACGGCATCCTAGCAGTTTGGACAATATTTGGGGAATTTTTTGTATACACAATCTGTACTAATATCTTAAAAACAAAAACTATTTCACCCAAATTGTCGAATTCGCGGTATTGAACGCCAAGCGACAATAATTATGTACTATTACACTTTCTAGGTTTTTAGAATAATTCTAAAATGTGGTGCAGGTCCAGTTTGTAAATAGTTCATTGTTGTTATTCATTGAATTTTAGTGTTTACAACTGGAATATCTGCTAAATTATAAAATAAACATAATAATAAAAGATTACATCTATCAGTGAATCAACATTAATGAGTAACTTGTTAAACAAAACAGAATACCTTCATAAACATGTCTGGGATACTAACAAAACATTTATACGATTTTTTGTTGATGTAAATAGCACATTTATCATTTACAGCGTGTTGCACGCGTTTATTCATATCTAACATTGAAATTTTACTCCATACAATGAGAAGTATACTATACTTCATAATAAAATTACATGAAAATTGACGTAAGATGTTAACACGCATATTACTAGTACCATATTTATCATCGTATTAAACATTTTCTAACAGATTTTCGAAAATAATTGCCTAGAAGCCAAAATGTACAATGTTTTAAACTTAAGTACGACGTGTTTATATGCTTATTAAAAGCATACAATCGATTGCCGATTTGATCGAATCAACATTGCCGGCCACCATTTTGCATTGCGGCAATTTGTTGCGACACATTTTCACATTCAAAAAACTTTCCTATCCAAGAAACGAGGCTAGGGATATATCACAAACTTATTAAAGAACACTATATAATAACAAAACTTACCCATATTGGGTTCCCCCGTGCGTAAATCCGAAATAATTATTCGCGGCCATCGCTCATAAATGATGGATCAGCTCGCGACGCGCAAAACGGAAACACTAAGGTATAGACAAAACGGATGTAGGGGAACTGCAACATGGCGGAAAACCATAGACAAAACCCAAATTTTGTTTTAATTATTTTACATTGCTATATTATATCATGGATGTATATAGGTAGGGGATGGAACGTTTATAGTAATTTGTATGAATGACAGCGAAGCCAAAAAGTGAGGAAGGGAAATCGACGGTGGCCATTTTGTAGGAAATACTTTATTTAACATTTGTATGGGCAATGTATGGAAATTATTCACACAGTATCAGAAAACATTATATTTACTTCTTAAAATAATTACAATGCCACAAAACTTAATGTTTTCGTATATTTGATGAAATAGGGAATAGGATGAGTAAATAAAATGGAGTCATTTCTAAATCATTCAGTATTTATTTTTAAACATTGTTTTCATATACACACAATATGGAGAGAATGAATGACAATTGAAGGAAAATATATAAAAATGTACAGAAATTATAGCTAGAAATAAAAACAAATTTTGATAGTTTTATTGAATATATACAAATAAACAGGAGAATATGAGTGATTTATAATATGTAATAACAATAATACTATAAATGATTTTTATAGTTTCAAGACATGTTGCACAGGTGGATTGATGAACGAACTCACAACTATCCTGTCAACTGTTGGTTGGTAACTGGAGTTATTGAATATTCAGCTACGTTTACTTGGTGTCAAATATTGAATAATGTCCAGTTTCTCCTTTCTGGATCCTTTGGAAAACTACAAAAAATGATTTTGTTTATAAACATGCTATAATATCATTAACCTGATCAGATTTGTATGCATGAAACATTTCATTCTAACGGGTAAACAAACCAAACAGCCGAGATTATAGGTTTCTTTGTATTGTCAGATGACAGAATGGAAAACAAGTTACATGTGTAGATATGGGAGAATAAGGACAAATAATTATATTATAGAACGTTTATAACATTATTATGATCATTTATAAGTATACGAATTATAATATAAACGACTTTAAAATCGCATATATTAAGATAAAAACTACAATACAAAACAACTTACCGAAAATATGACAAAACAACTCAACATACTCAACATAAGGGTTGGTTCACGGGAGCAAAAATGTCACGCGTGAACGACCATGAAGTTGCAGTGAGTGGTGAATGTAATCCGGATAATCGTGAATAACTTAGAGCGTTTTATGACCCAATATTATCGTAATGGTGCCATTATTTTTTACACCTTTTTATTATTTTTTTTATTGCTTTTATAACTTATAAATTTATTTTTTGGATTTACTTTTTGTTATAATTTCTTAAATTTGCCGACGTGTAAAAGACGTAAATTATGAATATATTTAAATAATTAATATTTTTATTATTATTTGACTGGCGCCTTTTTATAGTAGCATTCAAGTACTTTTGTGTTTCTTTTAAATGATAAAAATATTTTTGTCTCTAACGAAGGAATAAATTATTTTAATAGGTATCTTAAAAATTAACATTTAAAGTAATAATTACTTGATTTGTTTATAACAAATTGCTTTATACTTTTTTTTTTAAATTATTCCAATATCTAACTTTCTGAGCTTGTATACTTCCCAAATACTTGTTACAAGTTTATATCCTAAATTTATCCAAACGAATTCACTGAATCAGCGTCAGAAAGTATACATGACAATTACGCAGAAATCGAGTATATTTCCTGAGACTATAATTATTTTGTTACACATTTTGAAAAAATAGTAACATACAGTACGAGAACACTATGAATACGTACTGGCATTGTATAGGTACTTTCAAAATACGCGTCGTCGAGTGATCACTCGGTGACTGTCTGAACGCAGCCCAAATGCGACGCACCGAACAAATTTCTTTCATACAAAATGGTCGTCATTCCCCTCCCCGCGCAGCTACAAAATGTTTGCCAAAGTGTCTGTCCATTACTCTATTTAGGTCCATGTATTATATACACACTTTTTTTTCTATGGTGGACATCGGTCTGTGACAGACGTGGATTTTCGCCGTACCAGATAAGCCCATCTAATTTAATAACTTCGTTGTTTATTACCCTTTTTTTTCATATAGTTTCCTTTTTTACATTATCCTTATTATTATTTAATGCCTAAAGGCGGCCAGCACTGCGTAGAAGGCCATTAATCTGTTTTGCCAGTAGTATTAAATATTGACACCACACATGTGACAACACTAGTTAAGGTGTGATCACACGGCGGAAGTTAGGGTGCAACCACACGGTTTGATTTGTTTTGTTGGTTTTTTTTCGTAAAGGTTATTGAAACCAATTTTTTTTTTCTTTTCTTTTTTCCCTTTTTATTTAACACTTATATTCTACTCAGTTTACAATGGAGACGGACGACCCACCTGACAGGGGGCCAGACTTAGAGTCCAAACGCCGCAAAAACGAGTCGAATGAACATATTAGTCAAAGTAAAGAAAATACACCAGAGATAGACTACACTTATCCACTATTAAGTCCAGGACCATATACTGTAATAGTTCAAAGTGAAAAACGCCTTCACCCGATTACATTTGGAGGACTTCTGTCGAGGTCGGATATTGGCGGAATTATCGCTGACGGTGTAAAAGCCGAAGGCGGAGGTAAAGTTCTAGTAACATTCTCAACGCCAACGTTCGCTAATAAGTTCTTAAAGTCTGACTTCCTGAAAACAAACCTATTCAGTGCATATATTCCCAAACATAAGATTTTAAAATTTGGTTTGGTTCGAGGAGTGTCGACGGACATAAGCTTAGAAGAACTTTTGAAAAATATAGTGGTGCCACCGCAAAGTGGTAAAGTACTCAAAGCAAGAAGGCTCAACAGAAAAGACCATTCCTCAAACCCTCCAACCTGGACACCATCACAGACGGTCGTGCTAACCTTTGAGGGTCAATCCTTACCAAAACACGTATATCTGTACTACAACGCCCTTCGAGTTGAACTATACACCTTCCCCACTGTCATGTGCTACAACTGTTGTAGATTTGGCCATACCCGTCAAAAATGCCGTTCTAAAACACGATGTTTTAAATGTAGCCTAGACCACCTCGGAGATGAGTGCTCTACACTACTACTGAAATGCATTAATTGCACAGGCCCTCACTCAGCAAATGACTTCTGTTGCCCTGAACTAGCGAGACAAAAGAAAATTAAGAAAACCATGTCCCAAGAAAATATTTCATACTACCAAGCAAACAAAATATGTGCACCTAATACTACTTCATACAGCGAAATAACAAAAACAACGACACCCAAACCCCAATCTATTTCACAAAGACAAACTGTGTATATACATAAGACTCCGAGAACAAAAGTATACGAGAACACGTTTGATAAAAAAGGGCATGAAGCATTGCTGTCCTACAGCAATGGTCAACCCTCTATGGCAACAGACGGTTGCTTAATAAACCAATTAACCAAATCCAATTCAGATCCCCAACCACTTTCAAATAATAAGATAGATAGAGAAACCACCATTCAATTACTTTCCAAAGTCTTGATGTCTATCTTATCATCACCAGAAGAACTACCGTCCAACGTTGCCTCTGTCGTTCCCTTACTAAATCTCATTATTAATAATGGCCTATCTACAGACAAATAACGATTCCAATCAACTTCCAAAAAACCCCTCTTCAAATTGTAATATCGAAAATAAGACTACTAGTATCTCAATTCTTCAATGGAACTGCAGAAGTGCTGTTCCCAGTAAATCAGACATAATCCTTTTACTAAACAGATACAATATAAAAATAGCAGCATTATCTGAAACCTGGCTTCATACAAATACCCATTTCAAAATTCCTGGATTTCATTGCCTTAGAAGTGACCGTTTTGAAGGAAAAGGAGGTGGAGTGGCCCTTCTTATCCATGCATCACTTTCATTCCAATTAATCACCTTACCATACAACCCTTTTTTAGAGGTAATTGCGCTCTGCATTAATGGCGTCGGATATGTTTCGACATACATTCCCCCAAACTCTGGATTCGATTCAAACTACTGGAACTCTATTACTGTCTTACTTCCGTCTTCATTCTTCCTTTTGGGCGATTTTAACGCCCACTCCCTAGTATGGGGTAGCCACTTAACAGACCGGGCAGGCAACTGCTTGTTGTCTTTCGTGGACTCAAATAACTTATGTATCTTGAACGATGGATCTCCAACTAGAATGTCCACTCCAAACCAACACTCCAGTGCCGTTGATATAACCATTTGTTCCAATGACTTGGCCTCTTTATGCAACTGGTCCATATTGGATGATCCGATGTCCAGTGATCATTACCCCATCGTCATAAACTTAATCAAATCAACCCCTACTCTTCCAAATAACAAGAAGAACCGTTACAATTTTTCTAAAGCTGATTGGGCCCTTTTTTCTGAAATTATCGAACACGAGATGCTCTGTGCAAATACGGCGCAGTCCCAAAGTAATTCCATACAAGAGACTTATACTGCCTTAACCCAAATACTATATAAAGCTGCTGATAGCAGTATTCCAAGAAGACAAAGCGTTACCTTTAAAACAGTAAAAAATGTTCCTTGGTGGGACCCAGAGTGTTCCAAATTAATTGAAGAGAGAAGGGAAATTATGCACAAATATAGGAAAAACATGAGTATGGAAAACTTTTACCAAGCCAAAGCCATTCAGGCCAAAGTAAAGAAAAACCTAAGAAGCAAAAAACGCGAAGGATGGAAAAAGTTTTGCGAATCCCTATCTCCCGACTCTAAGCCATCTTATGTCTGGAGTAAGCTTAGACGATACAGAGGTTCATTATGTAATCTAAGTGTAAAACAACCCCCATCACTTTGGATAAATGATTTTATCGATAAAATTGCCCCGAATTATGTACCCCATATTTCGGAGCTGGAAACTAAATCCATAGAATCCGCTTCTTCCAATTCTCAGATTGAATGCCCTTTTACTCTAGACGAACTAAAAAATTGTTTACATAAGTCTAGAAATTCTGCTCCAGGAGTCGATGAAATACCATACCTATTACTCAAAAAGAGCCCTATAACTCTCCTCTCTAAATTCCTTAATCTTTTTAATGAAATACTCAATACTGGCATTGTTCCAACAGAGTGGAAGCAATATCTTATCATCCCAATTTTAAAGAAGGGTAAGGACCCAGCTCTGGGTTCTTCCTATCGTCCCATAGCCCTATCGTCATGTATAGGCAAAATATTAGAACGATTAATTAAAAATAGACTGGAATGGTATGTGGAGCGAATTGGCATCTTGCCTTCCTTCCAATTTGGATTTAGAAGGGGTCTGTGTTGCGTCGACAGTTTAAGTACTCTTATCACTGATATTCAAATAGCGATGACTCATAAGCAGACAACGGTGGCTCTATTCCTCGACATTAACTCAGCATACGATAATGTTTGTCTCCATAAGCTGTACCAAAAACTCACTAAATTCTCGGTTTCCCCTTTGATTTCCAGACTTATTTTTAATCTATTTTCTGAAAGATCAATTATAGTTTCGAATGAACCAGACGCCATCAAGAGAAACATATGGAAGGGATTACCTCAGGGCTCGGTCCTACGTCCCCTTCTTTTTAATATTTACTGTGCAGACCTTGAGGCACGTCTCTCAGGACAATGTAAATTTCTGCAATACGCTGATGACATTGTTCTGTACACTTCACATAAGAATATAGATGCCGCCATTAAAACCATGAACTTAGCCATCAAAAGACTAAATGAATGGCTCTGTAACAACTCTTTGGAACTATCACCCTCAAAATCAAAAGTTTTAGCATTTTCCAGAAAACACCGGGACCCAACAATAAAAATTGACGTAGACAGTATCACAATCCCACAGGTAACAGAGATAAAATTTTTAGGGGTAATTCTTGACAGAAAACTATCCTGGAATCACCATATCAATTACATTACGACGAAATGCGAAAAAAACATTAACATTCTAAGAGCCGTATCAGGAATTTCATGGGGATCACACCCTTCCACTATGAAAAACATATATCACGCTCTAATTCGAAGTCATTTGGACTACGCAAGCTTTATATTTGACCCTCTCCCAAATCAATTGGAAAATAAGCTGGAAATGATCCAATCAAAAAGTCTTAGACTCATAACGGGTGCATTTCATTCTACACCGATCAATGCGTTACAAATCGAATGTGGCGAAATGCCACTAACACTAAGGAGACAGTATTTGGCGGAAAGGTTCCTCATAAAAAGAGTGACGTACATAGACCACCCCCTTCTTAAAAGTATTAGCAACTTGAAACACTTATGCCTATCAAGTCAATATTGGTTCAATAAAGACTTACCAAACCTATGCGCCGGCTTACCGGTTATTCTAGCATTATATAGAGGGCCACGATTCCCTTATCCCAGTCCGATATATGAATTACCATTTATGGCTTTGCAAATGTCATATAATATTGTGGAGAATGTGGGTGTAGATAGGGCAAAAAGACTCCCGGCTAAACAGGTTAATCAGAATTTCATTAACAATGTGCAAGAGAAATGGCCAACCCATATCAAAATATATACTGATGGTTCAAAATCTAAGGGGAAGTGTGGATCTGCCATATTTGTCCCCTCGCTAGGTAAAAGACTCGCATATATACTCCCACAAGAAACTTCAGTATTTACAACGGAATGCATTGCAATGCAAGAAGCCCTTTCTTGGTGCAAATCATACGCACTGAACTGTCTCGACAATCCATTTAACAAATTTGCTATATTCTCAGATTCCCTGTCACTAATCAAATGCCTTTCCGCCCCTTTCACAGGGGATTATAGCAGCCAACTAATTTTAAAAATTAAGAAACTTCTATTTGAACTTAAAAATTTAAATACTGACGTTGTTATTGTATGGATTCCGGCCCATTGTGGAATTTCAGGGAATGAGGAAGTAGACCGAATGGCAAAAGAAGCTGCAATAAGTGGTACTGTCCTTGTAAATTTTCAATCTCCAGTGAAAGATCTTCTCCAAATCATTTCCACACACAAAACACTTAAATGGACTTCACTTTGGAGATTAAACTCAAAAACCAAAGGTGCATGGTACAGTAGTATACAGAGTTCTTTCCCACCAAATCCTTGGTACCATGGCAGACGTCTGCCAAGACCACTGATCACAGCCATTTGCAGAATGCGGTTTGGTCACTGCAGACTCCAGAGTCATCTGTTTAGAATAAATATGGCCTCTTCACCATTGTGCGAGTGCGGACTAGACGACGAGACAATGGATCATGTATTTTTCGGCTGCCCAATCATGGACGCCTATGATCTCTATCTTGACCTACACACTTTACAAGACATCTCATATCCACTTAGTATACCACACCTTCTATCCTTAGGACGTGTAGAGATATATAGAAGATTGTTTGAGTTTGTTCGAAGAAATTGTATTGTATTATAGATCTCCAAAATCAAAGTCTCCACAATTTTAAACAGTTAGATATTGTCAGGAATTAGTCCAGTGGCACAAATCAGCCCATGTAGGTTGAGTTGCCTTATATAATTTAAAAAAAAAAAAAAAAATTATATACACACTTTTTTTTCTATGGTGGACATCGGTCTGTGACAGACGTGGATTTTCGCCGTACCAGATAAGCCCATCTAATTTAATAACTTCGTTGTTTATTACCCTTTTTTTCATATAGTTTCCTTTTTTACATTATCCTTATTATTATTTAATGCCTAAAGGCGGCCAGCACTGCGTAGAAGGCCATTAATCTGTTTTGCCAGTAGTATTAAATATTGACACCACACATGTGACAACACTAGTTAAGGTGTGATCACACGGCGGAAGTTAGGGTGCAACCACACGGTTTGATTTGTTTTGTTGGTTTTTTTTCGTAAAGGTTATTGAAACCAATTTTTTTTTTCTTTTCTTTTTTCCCTTTTTATTTAACACTTATATTCTACTCAGTTTACAATGGAGACGGACGACCCACCTGACAGGGGGCCAGACTTAGAGTCCAAACGCCGCAAAAACGAGTCGAATGAACATATTAGTCAAAGTAAAGAAAATACACCAGAGATAGACTACACTTATCCACTATTAAGTCCAGGACCATATACTGTAATAGTTCAAAGTGAAAAACGCCTTCACCCGATTACATTTGGAGGACTTCTGTCGAGGTCGGATATTGGCGGAATTATCGCTGACGGTGTAAAAGCCGAAGGCGGAGGTAAAGTTCTAGTAACATTCTCAACGCCAACGTTCGCTAATAAGTTCTTAAAGTCTGACTTCCTGAAAACAAACCTATTCAGTGCATATATTCCCAAACATAAGATTTTAAAATTTGGTTTGGTTCGAGGAGTGTCGACGGACATAAGCTTAGAAGAACTTTTGAAAAATATAGTGGTGCCACCGCAAAGTGGTAAAGTACTCAAAGCAAGAAGGCTCAACAGAAAAGACCATTCCTCAAACCCTCCAACCTGGACACCATCACAGACGGTCGTGCTAACCTTTGAGGGTCAATCCTTACCAAAACACGTATATCTGTACTACAACGCCCTTCGAGTTGAACTATACACCTTCCCCACTGTCATGTGCTACAACTGTTGTAGATTTGGCCATACCCGTCAAAAATGCCGTTCTAAAACACGATGTTTTAAATGTAGCCTAGACCACCTCGGAGATGAGTGCTCTACACTACTACTGAAATGCATTAATTGCACAGGCCCTCACTCAGCAAATGACTTCTGTTGCCCTGAACTAGCGAGACAAAAGAAAATTAAGAAAACCATGTCCCAAGAAAATATTTCATACTACCAAGCAAACAAAATATGTGCACCTAATACTACTTCATACAGCGAAATAACAAAAACAACGACACCCAAACCCCAATCTATTTCACAAAGACAAACTGTGTATATACATAAGACTCCGAGAACAAAAGTATACGAGAACACGTTTGATAAAAAAGGGCATGAAGCATTGCTGTCCTACAGCAATGGTCAACCCTCTATGGCAACAGACGGTTGCTTAATAAACCAATTAACCAAATCCAATTCAGATCCCCAACCACTTTCAAATAATAAGATAGATAGAGAAACCACCATTCAATTACTTTCCAAAGTCTTGATGTCTATCTTATCATCACCAGAAGAACTACCGTCCAACGTTGCCTCTGTCGTTCCCTTACTAAATCTCATTATTAATAATGGCCTATCTACAGACAAATAACGATTCCAATCAACTTCCAAAAAACCCCTCTTCAAATTGTAATATCGAAAATAAGACTACTAGTATCTCAATTCTTCAATGGAACTGCAGAAGTGCTGTTCCCAGTAAATCAGACATAATCCTTTTACTAAACAGATACAATATAAAAATAGCAGCATTATCTGAAACCTGGCTTCATACAAATACCCATTTCAAAATTCCTGGATTTCATTGCCTTAGAAGTGACCGTTTTGAAGGAAAAGGAGGTGGAGTGGCCCTTCTTATCCATGCATCACTTTCATTCCAATTAATCACCTTACCATACAACCCTTTTTTAGAGGTAATTGCGCTCTGCATTAATGGCGTCGGATATGTTTCGACATACATTCCCCCAAACTCTGGATTCGATTCAAACTACTGGAACTCTATTACTGTCTTACTTCCGTCTTCATTCTTCCTTTTGGGCGATTTTAACGCCCACTCCCTAGTATGGGGTAGCCACTTAACAGACCGGGCAGGCAACTGCTTGTTGTCTTTCGTGGACTCAAATAACTTATGTATCTTGAACGATGGATCTCCAACTAGAATGTCCACTCCAAACCAACACTCCAGTGCCGTTGATATAACCATTTGTTCCAATGACTTGGCCTCTTTATGCAACTGGTCCATATTGGATGATCCGATGTCCAGTGATCATTACCCCATCGTCATAAACTTAATCAAATCAACCCCTACTCTTCCAAATAACAAGAAGAACCGTTACAATTTTTCTAAAGCTGATTGGGCCCTTTTTTCTGAAATTATCGAACACGAGATGCTCTGTGCAAATACGGCGCAGTCCCAAAGTAATTCCATACAAGAGACTTATACTGCCTTAACCCAAATACTATATAAAGCTGCTGATAGCAGTATTCCAAGAAGACAAAGCGTTACCTTTAAAACAGTAAAAAATGTTCCTTGGTGGGACCCAGAGTGTTCCAAATTAATTGAAGAGAGAAGGGAAATTATGCACAAATATAGGAAAAACATGAGTATGGAAAACTTTTACCAAGCCAAAGCCATTCAGGCCAAAGTAAAGAAAAACCTAAGAAGCAAAAAACGCGAAGGATGGAAAAAGTTTTGCGAATCCCTATCTCCCGACTCTAAGCCATCTTATGTCTGGAGTAAGCTTAGACGATACAGAGGTTCATTATGTAATCTAAGTGTAAAACAACCCCCATCACTTTGGATAAATGATTTTATCGATAAAATTGCCCCGAATTATGTACCCCATATTTCGGAGCTGGAAACTAAATCCATAGAATCCGCTTCTTCCAATTCTCAGATTGAATGCCCTTTTACTCTAGACGAACTAAAAAATTGTTTACATAAGTCTAGAAATTCTGCTCCAGGAGTCGATGAAATACCATACCTATTACTCAAAAAGAGCCCTATAACTCTCCTCTCTAAATTCCTTAATCTTTTTAATGAAATACTCAATACTGGCATTGTTCCAACAGAGTGGAAGCAATATCTTATCATCCCAATTTTAAAGAAGGGTAAGGACCCAGCTCTGGGTTCTTCCTATCGTCCCATAGCCCTATCGTCATGTATAGGCAAAATATTAGAACGATTAATTAAAAATAGACTGGAATGGTATGTGGAGCGAATTGGCATCTTGCCTTCCTTCCAATTTGGATTTAGAAGGGGTCTGTGTTGCGTCGACAGTTTAAGTACTCTTATCACTGATATTCAAATAGCGATGACTCATAAGCAGACAACGGTGGCTCTATTCCTCGACATTAACTCAGCATACGATAATGTTTGTCTCCATAAGCTGTACCAAAAACTCACTAAATTCTCGGTTTCCCCTTTGATTTCCAGACTTATTTTTAATCTATTTTCTGAAAGATCAATTATAGTTTCGAATGAACCAGACGCCATCAAGAGAAACATATGGAAGGGATTACCTCAGGGCTCGGTCCTAAGTCCCCTTCTTTTTAATATTTACTGTGCAGACCTTGAGGCACGTCTCTCAGGACAATGTAAATTTCTGCAATACGCTGATGACATTGTTCTGTACACTTCACATAAGAATATAGATGCCGCCATTAAAACCATGAACTTAGCCATCAAAAGACTAAATGAATGGCTCTGTAACAACTCTTTGGAACTATCACCCTCAAAATCAAAAGTTTTAGCATTTTCCAGAAAACACCGGGACCCAACAATAAAAATTGACGTAGACAGTATCACAATCCCACAGGTAACAGAGATAAAATTTTTAGGGGTAATTCTTGACAGAAAACTATCGTGGAATCACCATATCAATTACATTACGACGAAATGCGAAAAAAACATTAACATTCTAAGAGCCGTATCAGGAATCTCATGGGGATCACACCCTTCCACTATGAAAAACATATATCACGCTCTAATTCGAAGTCATTTGGACTACGCAAGCTTTATATTTGACCCTCTCCCAAATCAATTGGAAAATAAGCTGGAAATGATCCAATCAAAAAGTCTTAGACTCATAACGGGTGCATTTCATTCTACACCGATCAATGCGTTACAAATCGAATGTGGCGAAATGCCACTAACACTAAGGAGACAGTATTTGGCGGAAAGGTTCCTCATAAAAAGAGTGACGTACATAGACCACCCCCTTCTTAAAAGTATTAGCAACTTGAAACACTTATGCCTATCAAGTCAATATTGGTTCAATAAAGACTTACCAAACCTATGCGCCGGCTTACCGGTTATTCTAGCATTATATAGAGGGCCACGATTCCCTTATCCCAGTCCGATATATGAATTACCATTTATGGCTTTGCAAATGTCATATAATATTGTGGAGAATGTGGGTGTAGATAGGGCAAAAAGACTCCCGGCTAAACAGGTTAATCAGAATTTCATTAACAATGTGCAAGAGAAATGGCCAACCCATATCAAAATATATACTGATGGTTCAAAATCTAAGGGGAAGTGTGGATCTGCCATATTTGTCCCCTCGCTAGGTAAAAGACTCGCATATATACTCCCACAAGAAACTTCAGTATTTACAACGGAATGCATTGCAATGCAAGAAGCCCTTTCTTGGTGCAAATCATACGCACTGAACTGTCTCGACAATCCATTTAACAAATTTGCTATATTCTCAGATTCCCTGTCACTAATCAAATGCCTTTCCGCCCCTTTCACAGGGGATTATAGCAGCCAACTAATTTTAAAAATTAAGAAACTTCTATTTGAACTTAAAAATTTAAATACTGACGTTGTTATTGTATGGATTCCGGCCCATTGTGGAATTTCAGGGAATGAGGAAGTAGACCGAATGGCAAAAGAAGCTGCAATAAGTGGTACTGTCCTTGTAAATTTTCAATCTCCAGTGAAAGATCTTCTCCAAATCATTTCCACACACAAAACACTTAAATGGACTTCACTTTGGAGATTAAACTCAAAAACCAAAGGTGCATGGTACAGTAGTATACAGAGTTCTTTCCCACCAAATCCTTGGTACCATGGCAGACGTCTGCCAAGACCACTGATCACAGCCATTTGCAGAATGCGGTTTGGTCACTGCAGACTCCAGAGTCATCTGTTTAGAATAAATATGGCCTCTTCACCATTGTGCGAGTGCGGACTAGACGACGAGACAATGGATCATGTATTTTTCGGCTGCCCAATCATGGACGCCTATGATCTCTATCTTGACCTACACACTTTACAAGACATCTCATATCCACTTAGTATACCACACCTTCTATCCTTAGGACGTGTAGAGATATATAGAAGATTGTTTGAGTTTGTTCGAAGAAATTGTATTGTATTATAGATCTCCAAAATCAAAGTCTCCACAATTTTAAACAGTTAGATATTGTCAGGAATTAGTCCAGTGGCACAAATCAGCCCATGTAGGTTGAGTTGCCTTATATAATTTAAAAAAAAAAAAAAAAATTATATACACACTTTTTTTTCTATGGTGGACATCGGTCTGTGACAGACGTGGATTTTCGCCGTACCAGATAAGCCCATCTAATTTAATAACTTCGTTGTTTATTACCCTTTTTTTCATATAGTTTCCTTTTTTACATTATCCTTATTATTATTTAATGCCTAAAGGCGGCCAGCACTGCGTAGAAGGCCATTAATCTGTTTTGCCAGTAGTATTAAATATTGACACCACACATGTGACAACACTAGTTAAGGTGTGATCACACGGCGGAAGTTAGGGTGCAACCACACGGTTTGATTTGTTTTGTTGGTTTTTTTTCGTAAAGGTTATTGAAACCAATTTTTTTTTTCTTTTCTTTTTTCCCTTTTTATTTAACACTTATATTCTACTCAGTTTACAATGGAGACGGACGACCCACCTGACAGGGGGCCAGACTTAGAGTCCAAACGCCGCAAAAACGAGTCGAATGAACATATTAGTCAAAGTAAAGAAAATACACCAGAGATAGACTACACTTATCCACTATTAAGTCCAGGACCATATACTGTAATAGTTCAAAGTGAAAAACGCCTTCACCCGATTACATTTGGAGGACTTCTGTCGAGGTCGGATATTGGCGGAATTATCGCTGACGGTGTAAAAGCCGAAGGCGGAGGTAAAGTTCTAGTAACATTCTCAACGCCAACGTTCGCTAATAAGTTCTTAAAGTCTGACTTCCTGAAAACAAACCTATTCAGTGCATATATTCCCAAACATAAGATTTTAAAATTTGGTTTGGTTCGAGGAGTGTCGACGGACATAAGCTTAGAAGAACTTTTGAAAAATATAGTGGTGCCACCGCAAAGTGGTAAAGTACTCAAAGCAAGAAGGCTCAACAGAAAAGACCATTCCTCAAACCCTCCAACCTGGACACCATCACAGACGGTCGTGCTAACCTTTGAGGGTCAATCCTTACCAAAACACGTATATCTGTACTACAACGCCCTTCGAGTTGAACTATACACCTTCCCCACTGTCATGTGCTACAACTGTTGTAGATTTGGCCATACCCGTCAAAAATGCCGTTCTAAAACACGATGTTTTAAATGTAGCCTAGACCACCTCGGAGATGAGTGCTCTACACTACTACTGAAATGCATTAATTGCACAGGCCCTCACTCAGCAAATGACTTCTGTTGCCCTGAACTAGCGAGACAAAAGAAAATTAAGAAAACCATGTCCCAAGAAAATATTTCATACTACCAAGCAAACAAAATATGTGCACCTAATACTACTTCATACAGCGAAATAACAAAAACAACGACACCCAAACCCCAATCTATTTCACAAAGACAAACTGTGTATATACATAAGACTCCGAGAACAAAAGTATACGAGAACACGTTTGATAAAAAAGGGCATGAAGCATTGCTGTCCTACAGCAATGGTCAACCCTCTATGGCAACAGACGGTTGCTTAATAAACCAATTAACCAAATCCAATTCAGATCCCCAACCACTTTCAAATAATAAGATAGATAGAGAAACCACCATTCAATTACTTTCCAAAGTCTTGATGTCTATCTTATCATCACCAGAAGAACTACCGTCCAACGTTGCCTCTGTCGTTCCCTTACTAAATCTCATTATTAATAATGGCCTATCTACAGACAAATAACGATTCCAATCAACTTCCAAAAAACCCCTCTTCAAATTGTAATATCGAAAATAAGACTACTAGTATCTCAATTCTTCAATGGAACTGCAGAAGTGCTGTTCCCAGTAAATCAGACATAATCTTTTTACTAAACAGATACAATATAAAAATAGCAGCATTATCTGAAACCTGGCTTCATACAAATACCCATTTCAAAATTCCTGGATTTCATTGCCTTAGAAGTGACCGTTTTGAAGGAAAAGGAGGTGGAGTGGCCCTTCTTATCCATGCATCACTTTCATTCCAATTAATCACCTTACCATACAACCCTTTTTTAGAGGTAATTGCGCTCTGCATTAATGGCGTCGGATATGTTTCGACATACATTCCCCCAAACTCTGGATTCGATTCAAACTACTGGAACTCTATTACTGTCTTACTTCCGTCTTCATTCTTCCTTTTGGGCGATTTTAACGCCCACTCCCTAGTATGGGGTAGCCACTTAACAGACCGGGCAGGCAACTGCTTGTTGTCTTTCGTGGACTCAAATAACTTATGTATCTTGAACGATGGATCTCCAACTAGAATGTCCACTCCAAACCAACACTCCAGTGCCGTTGATATAACCATTTGTTCCAATGACTTGGCCTCTTTATGCAACTGGTCCATATTGGATGATCCGATGTCCAGTGATCATTACCCCATCGTCATAAACTTAATCAAATCAACCCCTACTCTTCCAAATAACAAGAAGAACCGTTACAATTTTTCTAAAGCTGATTGGGCCCTTTTTTCTGAAATTATCGAACACGAGATGCTCTGTGCAAATACGGCGCAGTCCCAAAGTAATTCCATACAAGAGACTTATACTGCCTTAACCCAAATACTATATAAAGCTGCTGATAGCAGTATTCCAAGAAGACAAAGCGTTACCTTTAAAACAGTAAAAAATGTTCCTTGGTGGGACCCAGAGTGTTCCAAATTAATTGAAGAGAGAAGGGAAATTATGCACAAATATAGGAAAAACATGAGTATGGAAAACTTTTACCAAGCCAAAGCCATTCAGGCCAAAGTAAAGAAAAACCTAAGAAGCAAAAAACGCGAAGGATGGAAAAAGTTTTGCGAATCCCTATCTCCCGACTCTAAGCCATCTTATGTCTGGAGTAAGCTTAGACGATACAGAGGTTCATTATGTAATCTAAGTGTAAAACAACCCCCATCACTTTGGATAAATGATTTTATCGATAAAATTGCCCCGAATTATGTACCCCATATTTCGGAGCTGGAAACTAAATCCATAGAATCCGCTTCTTCCAATTCTCAGATTGAATGCCCTTTTACTCTAGACGAACTAAAAAATTGTTTACATAAGTCTAGAAATTCTGCTCCAGGAGTCGATGAAATACCATACCTATTACTCAAAAAGAGCCCTATAACTCTCCTCTCTAAATTCCTTAATCTTTTTAATGAAATACTCAATACTGGCATTGTTCCAACAGAGTGGAAGCAATATCTTATCATCCCAATTTTAAAGAAGGGTAAGGACCCAGCTCTGGGTTCTTCCTATCGTCCCATAGCCCTATCGTCATGTATAGGCAAAATATTAGAACGATTAATTAAAAATAGACTGGAATGGTATGTGGAGCGAATTGGCATCTTGCCTTCCTTCCAATTTGGATTTAGAAGGGGTCTGTGTTGCGTCGACAGTTTAAGTACTCTTATCACTGATATTCAAATAGCGATGACTCATAAGCAGACAACGGTGGCTCTATTCCTCGACATTAACTCAGCATACGATAATGTTTGTCTCCATAAGCTGTACCAAAAACTCACTAAATTCTCGGTTTCCCCTTTGATTTCCAGACTTATTTTTAATCTATTTTCTGAAAGATCAATTATAGTTTCGAATGAACCAGACGCCATCAAGAGAAACATATGGAAGGGATTACCTCAGGGCTCGGTCCTAAGTCCCCTTCTTTTTAATATTTACTGTGCAGACCTTGAGGCACGTCTCTCAGGACAATGTAAATTTCTGCAATACGCTGATGACATTGTTCTGTACACTTCACATAAGAATATAGATGCCGCCATTAAAACCATGAACTTAGCCATCAAAAGACTAAATGAATGGCTCTGTAACAACTCTTTGGAACTATCACCCTCAAAATCAAAAGTTTTAGCATTTTCCAGAAAACACCGGGACCCAACAATAAAAATTGACGTAGACAGTATCACAATCCCACAGGTAACAGAGATAAAATTTTTAGGGGTAATTCTTGACAGAAAACTATCGTGGAATCACCATATCAATTACATTACGACGAAATGCGAAAAAAACATTAACATTCTAAGAGCCGTATCAGGAATCTCATGGGGATCACACCCTTCCACTATGAAAAACATATATCACGCTCTAATTCGAAGTCATTTGGACTACGCAAGCTTTATATTTGACCCTCTCCCAAATCAATTGGAAAATAAGCTGGAAATGATCCAATCAAAAAGTCTTAGACTCATAACGGGTGCATTTCATTCTACACCGATCAATGCGTTACAAATCGAATGTGGCGAAATGCCACTAACACTAAGGAGACAGTATTTGGCGGAAAGGTTCCTCATAAAAAGAGTGACGTACATAGACCACCCCCTTCTTAAAAGTATTAGCAACTTGAAACACTTATGCCTATCAAGTCAATATTGGTTCAATAAAGACTTACCAAACCTATGCGCCGGCTTACCGGTTATTCTAGCATTATATAGAGGGCCACGATTCCCTTATCCCAGTCCGATATATGAATTACCATTTATGGCTTTGCAAATGTCATATAATATTGTGGAGAATGTGGGTGTAGATAGGGCAAAAAGACTCCCGGCTAAACAGGTTAATCAGAATTTCATTAACAATGTGCAAGAGAAATGGCCAACCCATATCAAAATATATACTGATGGTTCAAAATCTAAGGGGAAGTGTGGATCTGCCATATTTGTCCCCTCGCTAGGTAAAAGACTCGCATATATACTCCCACAAGAAACTTCAGTATTTACAACGGAATGCATTGCAATGCAAGAAGCCCTTTCTTGGTGCAAATCATACGCACTGAACTGTCTCGACAATCCATTTAACAAATTTGCTATATTCTCAGATTCCCTGTCACTAATCAAATGCCTTTC